>JAOQMP010000003.1:5750524-5763716 GCA_027563575.1 Erythroxylum pedicellare
ATGACATTGAATTTAAAGAGACCTTCTCTCTAGTTTTAAATAAGGACTCTTTAAGAATTGTTATGACATTAATAGCTCATTATGATTTAGAGCTTCACTAAATGGATGTAAAAACCGCTTTTCTGAGTGGTGACTTAGAAGAAGAAGTTTATATAGACCAACTGGAAGGTTTTGTGACTACAAAAAAGGAACATATGGTGTGTAAATTAAAGAAGTCAATGTATGGTTTGAAACAAGCTTCCTGACAGTGTGTTCTTAAGTTCAATGATACCATTACCTCTTATAGTTTTATAGAGAACACTGTTGATATGTGCACCTATATAAAGGTCAGTTGGAGAAGGTTCATTATTTTGGTACTATATGTTGACGATATTCTTTTAACTACTAATGATTTGAGCTTGTTAAAAGATGTAAAGAAATTTCTCTCTAATAATTTTGAAATGAAAGATATAAGTAGGCATCCTATAGGATTGGAATAGAAATATTCCATGACAGGACACAAGGATTGTTATTGTCTTAGAAAGGATATATCAGTAAAGTATTAGAGAGATTTTGGATAGAAAAATACTTAGTAGGGATAGTTCCAATTCAAAAAGAGGATAAATTTAGTGAAATGCAATGTCCCAAGAATGACTTGGAATGAAAGGAAATGGAATCTATTCCCTATGCATATGTAGTTGGGAGTTTGATGTATATTCAGACTTGTACTAAGCTGGATATAAGTTTTGCTACTGGAGTGTTAGGGCGATATCAAAGTAATCCCAGATTGGACCACTGGAAAGCTGCAAAAAAGTTCTTAGGTATTTACAAGGCACCATGGATTACATGCTCATATACAGAAAATCAGATCACTTAGAAGTGATTGGTTATTTAGATTCATACTATACTAGTTGTATAGACTTAAGGAAATCTACCTTTGGTTATCTATTCTAATTAGCATGAGGGGCAATTTTTTGGAAGAGTGGAAAGCAGTCTATCATTGCTACTTCCATTATGGAGGTCGAATTTGTGGCATACATTGAGGCCACTATTCAAGCATTATGGTTGCGCAACTTTGTCTTAGGGCTAGGTATTGTCGATAATATAGCTATACCATTAAGAATTTATTGTAATAATTTTGCAGATATCTTCTTCTTTAAAAAAGATATATAAGGGTGCTAAACACATGGATTTGAAATACTTATCCGTCAAAGAATAAGTGCAAAAATATAAAATGTGGATTAAGCATATTGGAACTGATCTAATGGTAGCGGATCCGTTAACTAAAGGATTACCGCCTAAAACATTTACTAGTCATGTTGAAAAGATGAGCATTATAGATAAGTCCTTGTTAGCATGAGATCATGTTATGTATGTACATATGTTTGGATATTTGCTATTAGTGTTTTGACACTTATGAATTCAATTAATGTTATGTTTTTATTGTTTGTTAGTTGTCACATTATGTTGTGTACACTCATTGTTTTATTGTTATTATGTTTTGAGAAACAATAAAAGTTGAAAATTATAGTGTTTCTCAATTACAATTATTTTGAGTTGAGATGATTGTGAAATATATGGAAGGAATCATGTCGTTAGATGACTTGTGATCGCCATGATCCCATTATTTCAATTCATTTAAGTTTGATGGCTTGACATATTTGATATATGGTGCACACTGGTGTTGTTGGCTCATTAAGTCGCAACATGGGCCAAATGTTAGATTTTTAGATTATTTTAATAATTATAATTGTGGCCTATATTACTTTATTTAATTCTAATATAAAGTGAGCTCAAAATAATGGTTATTAGGTTTGTTAAAGGAAATTAGTCATTAAGGTTACTTAATAAAGAAATACTGCCTCTCCCTTCAAGTGCAAAGAAACGTTTACAGATATTAAAACATATACGCTCTTGCACCATTGAAAAGAACGAAGAAAGGGAAGAAGACGAGAGTGGATAAAGTTTTTGCGTAAAGAAGGGATTTGCTAATAAGAAGAAGTTACACGAATATGGATCAAGGATAGTATTTCTCTCTTTTCTTTATAACACTAATTTTAGGATTTAAAGGTGTTGAATTAATTGTATCATAAATGTTCTTGAGTGAATTCTATGCTTAAAATATTGCTTAGAATGTTAAAGATTAAATCTCACAGGCTCAACAGATGGGATTCTTTTCCTTCCCGCCTCAATTTAGGAGCTCCGATTTAACTCCATACTTTGATCTTTCTAAGATTCTTCGTTATATTTCAAGATTATTAGCACCACATAAAATATACTTCAATTATTATTAATATTTTAGTTTATATTTATGATTAATCAGAAGTTAATCTTTAAAATTTGAGTTATTTTAATTTATTATGTTGGAATTTCAACTATAAGTAGGAATCTCACATTGGAAAGAGATGGAACTAGTGAGGGACATATAAGTGGAAAGAACTCATAAACCTAATGCCTTAAGATTTTGAGTTAGAATGTGGTGTCAAGGCCCACAAGTATGTTCCCTCACTAGGCTCATGATGTAGATCTCCCATGAAAATGGACTCTCCAGATCCAACAAGTATGGAGACAATATTAAGATCCTATGGTTGCCTCCCTATGTGGAAGAGAAACGAAACTCCTGGTGGGCCTAAACCAGTGGAGTAAAAAGGCTCTTGATGACGCCATACATTCAAGCTACTAAGAAAAAGGCTTTTGTTTAAGGGAGAGTCCAAGCCCAATGTAAAAGTTCACACTTAAAGGAGAGATTGTTGATTTTTCAAGTGTAAGTAACACTTTAGAAAGAGATGGAAGAAGTGAGGGGCATATAAGTGGAAAGGACAACGTATTCAAATTCAATTAAATTTAGGTTTCAAGTACTTGCCAATTTTAAAAATAGTTTAAACTTAAAATTGATTTAATTAGTTGTCAACTCTAATTTAAATTCACAAATTATAATTCAACTAATTTTAATTTATTATATAATTTATCTAAATTACGTAATAAACTAAAATTTTTATCTAATATATGTTCGAAAGATAATAATATAAGTTAATTATTTAATAATTAACTTAATAATTTATTAAATACAAATTCAAAAAGTAATAATTATAATTCTATTACTTATTTGGTTAAGCAACTTATTCAAATCATGATATCTACTAATTATTTGTATTTGTAAAAAGCTCGTATTTACTTATATACACACTCTAAAGAATTACGAATGCATATCGGAATTGATAAACCCGAAGGAGGCAGTAGTTTCACAAACTTTCCAATTTTACAGTGGATGTCTCTAGTACAAACAAAAACAAAAACAATCAAAAACAAAATAATATAAAAACACCAGAAATTTGATAACGCAATTCGGCACACCTTACCTACATTTGCAAAGCCCTCACCTAACTTAATCACTTTCACCGAAGTACAATAGATTTACCTAAGGCTTTACTGAGTTTACACTACTTAACCCTTGACACTATCTCTCAACCTCACTTCCCGTAAAAGAATTTCACATCCAATAACACGATTGACTTGGGCTAACCTCGTTAGAGGAATTTTCTAAACAACTTTTAATTAAAAGACAATTAATAAAAAAGTGGTGAATCAACTAAGAATAAAAACATAATACACTTGAGATAGAAAAGAAGATAACTTCTCATCGGTTCAACTCCTCCGTAATAGATATGAAAATTGTTCATTATTAACTCGCAAATCAAAAGACACCCATTTATATTTAACGCACAAGCCAAAAAGAACAAGTCTTCATTCAACCAAAAATTAATTTACCGTATATGTCCAACCCAGAACCCACTCACGACTTACACCAAGTCACACCAAAACTTCTAGCCGTGCTTCACTACTTCGTTCGTGGTTTTGTACTATATCAACTGCTTCTTGATTGCTTGCATGCTCCCAAATTCCATAAGAAGCAAATATAACAAATGGGTAATGTGCCTGCAACTGGTGCACTAAGATTGGTGATTTTGCCTTCACGTTGGCCTTTTTAAAAGGTTATTGGAGCATAAACTTGGCATACATGTGCCTACTATTTTAAATCACGGTGTGTATATGAAAACATATCACCCACACCACATAAGTTGCATTTTTCAAGTATGTAAATACCGCCCACTGCACTGTTGATTGCAAGACTCCTATGCAGGATACGCTTCTTCTATGAATAGAGACATACACGATATTCACTAGCAAGAGCCCTTTTCCAACACGCAACAACCACTTCACTGTTTCTTCTATCCATGAAATCCACAAAATCCAGTTGTAAAACAATTCCAATACTAATATGATAATAGACTTCAAAATAGTGTAAGATTCTTTCAAAACTACAAGCATAACAGCCACATCTTTTTGAATCTCATTACAATTAATATCTTATATTTCCAATTAATAAATAAGATGTCAAAATAAAATAAAAGATATATACTATATATCTTAACAGGATCTACCCAAGAAAGAAAGCTTAGAGTCGGTGTTTTTCAAGAACATAAGAACAAAAGGGTTATTATAATGTAAGTAATGGCATTTATTATTTGTTCGTTGAAATATTATTTAGTTATTAATCAATAATTGAATTGCGGAATCTTAGTAGTTGAGCATCGCCGCTCCTAGGGATGACAGTGAGTTTTCAACCCGATTAATATCTATAATACCTGATCCGAAAAAATGACATGGAGGCTAAAAGTTAGATTTTAAATGGATTTTAAATGAATGCTGAAAACTGGATGTGAATATAGGTCTAGTGATAACTCGAACTGATGGATACTCATGCTCTATCCGTTTTTTATTAACTCTATTTTTCTATTTTTCTTGAATATTTATGGTTAAATATAATAAAATATTAATATTTTATGAGAAGAAACAACTTTAAAATCTGTACTTTATTCCTCAATCCTCACCTTTTTTATCATATTTTATTTTCTTATAGGATGATAATAATGCAAATGATATGGAGATGGAGTTTTAAATGTTGTGAAGTTCACGCAAAGACAATTTGAAGCTTTGGATATTTCAGTTTTTGTTCCGATTCTTGATTGTAAAAAATATATATTGTCTTTATACTAGACATCATGATTTTTATTATTCCAATTTTAAAAATTTTTAAGACATACAAATCAAAATCTGGACTTATTATTTTAAAGTAATTTTGATTTAGAGCGTTCGCAAATTTTTTTTTATATTTTCTATTTAGAAGTTATATTTTTATGTGCTATATAACCTGATGAATATCCAAAAACTCGAACAATCCAATGAATATGGATATGGGTAGTAAATTGTAAAAATCGATAGATATGGATATAGATATGGGTTGAGCTAGAAAAAAAGATATGGATATGGGTAGAGTTATAAAAAATAAAGATGGGTAGAAGTCACAATATAACTTGTAGGAATATTGAAGTCTATCATCATGGTGATATTGAAGTTGTTTTTACTGCCAGATTTTGTGGGATTGTGCACATCTTTTAATTACTGCAGAAGTCTATCAAACACAGGTAGTAGAAACCAAGTGGGAGTGTGTGGCATAGGAGAGATGTGCGTTAACTGTCAATGAAGAAAAAGAAGACAGTGGCTGTTGCGTTTTGGTAATTGGCAAATTACTTAATTGTGTTTGTGTACTAGTAGAAGTTGCTGTGATTTATTTAATATGTGTGTTGCTCACATCTCCTATCTATGGAAGAAGTCTATTCCTAACGCATGTGTGCGTATCGTGTATGCCTTGATGCTGGGCTGAAGTGAATCTGTGGGTTGTGTGTCAAAGGTGCAGGGTGCGGTAAATGTATTTTTGAAAAACACAGCTGAAGGTGCGCTTGTTCTTTTTTTGTTGGATATATACGGTGATGATTAATTGTTTGTTGAATCAAGATTTGTCCTTCTTGACTTGTGCATGAGAGACATATGAGTTTCTCTTGATTTTTGTATGGATGAGGTAACCTATGGTGTGTGGTTCTCTATTGGAGCTTTTATGCAATTCAAGCTGCGTATTTGTGTTGCACTTTTCATCATTGTACGTGGTTAATGAGTTTGTGAGTGCAGTTGTAATTTTCTTTTGGGAATTGCAAGATTCAGTTAGTTATCTTTGTGCTGGAATTTTTGTGGATTATGTCACCTGGGTTGAATGATTTTGTGTTGCATTTTCTTGGATGTGTTGTTGATTGAGTATTTTTGCAGTTGTGATTTCTGCAGAAGTTTTCATGACTTTATTATGAGTTCTGCGTGAATCAGCCTATTGTTGTTGCGACAACTTCCAAATCTATTTCAGTGAAGTGGGACTTATCGGGAAGTTGTTCTTGTCTATCTCAAGTGTATTTAGTTTTCGTTCTTTATTATTTGAATCACTTGAGTTATTTGTTCATTGTTCTTTTGTTAAAAGATTGATTGAAAAAATCCTCTGTTGAGGTTAACACGAGTCGGTCGTGTTATTGGTGTGAAATTCTTTCACGGGAAGTGAGATGGAGAGATAATGTCAAAGGTTGGGTAGTGTCGGCTTAGTAAAGTTTTGGTAAATCTATTATACTTCGGTGAAAGTTATTAAGCTGGGTGAGGGCCCCCAAACGTAAGCAAGGTGTGTTGAACTGGATTATCAAATTTTTGGTATTTTTATTATTTCGTTTTTGCTTGTTTTTATTTTATTGGTGTCAAAGAAGTTTGCGGAAAGTTTGCGAAACAATTAACACTTTTAGTTTTTCAATTGAGATCTGCAATTATGTCATCGTTAAACATCGTCTATTCTTCGCATAAACTGATAAGGTCTATTAAAATTAAAATTAATTTTAATTGTTGATATTATATTATCACGTGTGTTTCAAGTGATATTAGATCTTATATAAAAATAAAAATATATAGTTTAAAATAGATTTTTTTACCTAATTTATAATAATCTCACTTTTTCGTTAGAATTCTTTTTTGACAAAAATGATACTTGAGCTTGATCTGTAATATAACACCTTGAGCAACTGTCACTTGCTTTTACGAGTTCCATGAAAAAACACTCAAACCAAAATACTTGGCATGCTTCGGTTGACAAACAAAGATCATCTACTGTCATAATTTCCGATCTAGATATATGTTTTTGCTTTCTTCTGGACAAATATTGCAATAAAATAAAGATCCTTTTGTTCATTGTGTAACATCCACTTAAATCTGAAGGGAACAGATTGGCAAAATAACTCAAAGTAACTCCAGAAATTTGTTTCAGGAATGAAAGTATAGATGAGAAAATCAAGAAATTCTTATATGGTGACCCAATTTAAACAGATTCCAACTGAGTTCTAATTTTATGAATAGCCTTTGCCTACAGGAATTTAGAGTAGGAAAAGAAACGAGTGGCATAACAGTTGGAAGACGGTAATAACTGATTTGAGGATGCAACTTACGCAGAAAAGCCAATGATAAAAGTAATGAAAGAACAATGTCGATCCAGTTTGTACTGTGTTGGCAGTCAGCAGCCCCACAATGGTCATTTTGGCTGCCATCAGTTGCAGACACTGAGGCAAGGCCAATACAAAAGAACATTTTGTACGAGGGTAAACTTCAGATAAATAGAAAATTTCATCTTCTTCCGTTGCCGTGATGTACAGTGCCATTGCTCTGCTCAGTCAGCTTCATTTTGATGTTATTTAGACCCCATATCCGAATAGTACGATCATCACTGGCTGAAGCCAGCATATGAACGTTAGCTGGGCTCCAGCTTACACAGTTAACTGCTGCCGAGTGTCCAGGCAATGCCAAGATTAGTTCTCCAGAGCCTCTATGCCAAATGTACACCTGCAATCAGAAATATGCATCCTTAAAACCTCAATAGGTGAAGCAACAGCTCAAACCAATTGCATCATTCCAGCAAGTAAATCACTCCCCATCAGCGCATCACTATATCTGGAATGCACTATATTAGAGATAACAAGATTATCATTGTTTAATAGATGAAAGTTATTAAATGCTCATACATTGTTGACTCACTAATCATCCACCTAAAAAGATTCAGAAAACTGACTCGGGACGCTATTCAATCAGAAGCCTGCATAAAACTAAGACATCAGTCATTTTATGGGGCTGCTCCCTGCATTATAAAGCAGTGTAATCAATAATATTATCTCTTTTGACAAACCAAAGTTGGGTCACTTGATTCATTTTACATGGATGAAGATGATACCCGAGAGTCCTCACTCCCACTTGCTACAAAGGATAGCTCAAATCCACCAAAACAGGACCTGATAATAAATCTGTTACGTGTATGACCTTTATACTTGGAAACAATCTTGCGATCAACTTCTATGCTCCGTTGATGGATTTCTTGATTGATAAGATTGCTAATAGATTACTACAAAGCCTAAGATACTTTAGACTGGGACTTCTTATGTACTTGTCCGGAAGCTTTGGATAAAAATGTCAATTTTGGTCCGAACGGACCACAAGTCAAGGTTGGGCCGAGCATGGGCTAGCCCGACCTGTGGCCTGACTGGAACGACAAAAATGACATTATTTTTTTATTTAAAAATATTAAGGAAAGGTCGGGCCTGCCTACCCTACCCGTGACCCATCTAGCCACGAGCCGGCAAGCTGTGATTTGTCAGTCCACGGGTCACCCAACTAGAGAGTTGGGCCGACCCTAGTCTCTAGCTTTGGATATGCCTACTACTTTTGTTGGTTGGATTATGGAATGTGTAAAGCCTGTCTTCCCTGAGTTTACTTGTAAACAGGATTCCTTCTAAACCATTTAAAAATGCACGGAGCATTCTTCAAGTGACCCACTTTCCCCTTTCTCTTTAACATTGCCATGTAAGATTTGTCAAAACTTCTAAACTCTCTCACTGCTGCCAATGAAAATTTTAATTATCATCATAAATGCTCTGCACTCAACTTATCCCACCTCATATTTGTGGATGATCTATTGTTTGGTGCTGCCGATAAAGATTCAATTGATATCTTAATGAAGGCATTGAAAATGTTCTTGAAATGGCCAGGACTGAATATCAATTTGGAGAAGAGTAGCATCTACGCCTCAGTAGATGTAAACAATCCTATGGAGTTCAGTGGAGCTACTGAACTGGGCCTCCGTTCTCCCTCTCTAAGTTATCTTGGGATTCCTATAACAAGTCCTAGGCTAAAGATGTCTGATTGTATTCCTCTATAGGAAAAAAATCAGATCCAAAGTTAATTCGTGGTAAAATAGGCACCTATCGTACGCTGGCAGAATTACATTGATTATTTCTGCTTTGAGTAGTCTTCACATACACTGGATAACACATCTACCTGTACCTCGGAAGCTCATGAAAGAAGTTTACAGATTGTTAAAGGTTTTTCTTTGGTCTGGCAAAGCAGAAACAGGCAAGCTTGCTAAAGTTAAATGGAGTGACATCACTATCCCAGAACAACAAGGGGGTTGAGCATAATTTCCACGACATCTATACAGAAAGTCTTATTGTGTAAGAGAATTTGGGGGCTATTTTCGGATAAAGAAGCGTTGTGGTCCAAATGGATTCATGATTTTACCTCAAGGAAACTAGTTTGTGGCAACTGGAAAGCTCTTCTCATTTCTCTATGATATTCAACCAACTGTTGAAGTTTAGACAGTTCATTTACCCACTTATCAAACATAGAGTGAATCGAGGAAGAAATACCTATTTCTGGTTTGATAATTAGTTTGAAGACAGTCCCCTAATGAGCAATCCTGATTTTGCACAGTTGAGGAACCGAATACCAATTTTGTCGAAAGTGTCTATCCTCATCCAAGATGGCGAATGGTATACTTTAGAGGTTTCAACATGCTTAGAGAATCTCTTCCACCACTGGGAGATACGGGTTTAGAAGATAACATCTATTGGACCCTAAATCCTCAAGGCCTCTTCACGAATCACACTTGTCATAGGATTTTCAAGGCTGATAGAATGGAGGTACCATGGTATAAACTCATCTGGTCTAAATCTCTAAATCCTAAACCTATGTTTATTGCTTGGCTAGCTATCAAGAACCGATTGAGGACAAAGTGCTATGTGTGTTTTATGCCATAATGCTATGAGGATCAGAATCACTTGTTTTTTGATTGTGCTTATTCTAAAGCCATATGGAGCAGACTTCAACATATGCTGGAGATATCTAACCCAACTTACGAAGGGAGCTTACCTTAAGCCGGATCATTAACAATTCCTCTCTGGGTAAAGCGCATGCTTGGTTACATAAAGTGGTATTCGTGACTGCTATTTACATGATATGGAAGGAGAGAAATATTCGAATTTATAAGCACATGGAGGAGGTAACAAAATATTAGCTAGCTGATATTATCGTGAATTGGATCAGAGCCGCGATCCTAGCTAACAATGATGGCCATGTTCTCACTAATAATGTGAAGACGCAGTGGTATATATGAAGGCCAGTAGTGATAGTGTTTTGTTGTGACCTTTGATGTGTTGTCTTTTAAAATCTTTGTAATAGAATTGTAAATCCTGTCCTGAATCAATATTGTAGAATATCTGCATACGCTTATAATCCTCTTTCGTCATCAGTTATGGCTATGGCAAAAATCTTCTGTGTCCTGTGTCCTTCTCAACATTCTAATTCCCTTCCATCCAAATCCCAAAGAGGGATGCTTTTGTCCAGTGACACCAACAAATATTCCTTTACTGTCAAGGAACCATTCGCAGGAAATCAAGCTAACGCCAACTTTTTCATAAACATGGAGGCATTCTCCAGAACTCACAACCCAACGTCTGATCACCTCCTCTTGTCCGCAAGTAAGAAGTTGCTAGTCATCAGGGCTCCATGAAACAGTCAACACTGGTTTCTGGTGACCAGCTAGTTTGTGCTTAAATGAAACTTGGCCATCCTCCTTAACCTGAAATGGTTAAATCGAAAAAACAGTCATAGAAGGCTAAAACAAAATCAAAAAATTAACAAATTATCCGCACAAATTGTGATTCATGTACAACTTTAACGTACAATATATATGTAACAACATATAAGCATCAAGATATCAAGTATAAAGATTTTTGCTCTACATCAGTTTACGTTCTGATTTGACATGTTGCCATTAGCATCCTTAAGAGAGCAAGAAAGAGAGAATGGGAAAATGGAGACACTACAAGAAAATAGGATAATCTGCAACGTTTAAAAAAAGTCGTGGAATCTCCAAAAATGTCGCGGAATATAATTCGCGACATTTTAAAAAACGTTACAAAAAATGTCGCGGAATGTGATGTAGGCAAAAAAGGTTTCTGCGACATTTTTCATAAAACGTAATGAAAAACACCGACATTCCGCGACGTTTTAAAAAATGTCACGAAAAGATTGGACATTCCGCGATGTCTTAAACATATCGCGGAAAGTCACATTCAGCAACGTTTCCAAAAAAAGTCACAGAAAGTAACATTCCGCGACGTGACTTTCCGCGACATTTCTAAGACGTCGCGGAATGTCTTCCGCGATGTTTTTACAATTATATTATTTTTTCCATTTTTTCTAAAATCGTTTTAATTTAATTTTTAATTTTAATAATTATTTTTAAAATACAATTTTTTAAAATCTTATTTGTTTAATAAATATTCAATATTATTTATGAATTTTATTTATATAATAATTCTTCAATTTTTTAGCATATCATTAATTTTAATAATAATTTATGTATCACAAGAACATGACGAAATGACTTGAGTGTATTAAATGCACCATTTAATTGAACAAATCTCATTGATAAATATAAGTATTCTAACCAAAAGTTTAACCATAACACTATTTGGACCTACGTGTCTTGATTGCTCAAAATGTTTCAAAAGAAAGGAATGTGAAAACAAAAGTCTGATATATAAAACTTAGGTAGCACCAACTGCCTTGCCCTTCTTCGTCTGTATCTTCTTCATGTAAGCTAATAAATGTCTAATGCCAAATTGTCCTTCAATATGTGAGTCAAGTTTGCGAGTTTGTTGTCTCTTCACTAGTTTCCTCATAACATGATTACTTTTCTTCGCTTCCTCAATTGTAGCTTCTCCTTCCTACTAGCCAAAACATGGAGACAACAGAACAAACAGAAAGAAGAGATTCCACGTTAGGGAATTAATCAACAACTGTAAAGCGAATTAAGTTGAACAAACAATAAAACATTAATATGCAAAGTATACTTGAAATAAATTGATACCCTATTCTAAAATAGTAAAACAAACAGAAAGAAGAGATTGCATGTTAGGGAATTGCACTACCAACAGAAAGGATGAGGCAATGTTTGAGTGATTCCTCTCCTTCCTTCTTGGTAGGTGCTTTAGTTTTTTTCTTGCAACCAATGTCAACCCCATAGTGTTGGAGATACCACTGCTTGAAAGGTGCTGCATCAACTTGATCAATGGCACTCTTCACCAAAGTTTCAGTTCGCACCAGTTCATTATTAGATGCATTGCACACCACATCAAGAATCAGTCACTAGTGCCTTCACTAGTGCCTGAGGCACTAGTGACTAATTCTTGATGTGGAGGCACTGGTGATTAAAAAAAGAATCAAGTAATAAACCTTCGAAAAGAACTTTTGAGCATGGCTTCTAATTTGGATAACAGTTTTGGTGCTTACATGTCCTGCACGAAGAGAATAGCAATTTCAACAAACCATAGTATCATCCGAGAAGCACTCTGGTAGCAACAATATAAGATTAAACTTACCTTGTATTTTATGCCAGCCACGAACATAGAGCTTCAAGGAATTTCTAATGCTCTTCTTTTGTCCATTTTCCCCTTTGCTTTGTCACGGTATAAGGTTTTCTCACCTTTCAAAATAGAGAAAAGAGGTAAGACTCAAAACAGATCAATAAGGGCAAAGTGAAAGTTGTCAAGATTTTCATGAATACAGGCTCACAAGCCTATATTCACACTACCACTGGAGAATTTTCTACAAATTAAAATTTAACTCTTAACCAAACATCATTAATTCATGAAAAGTAAAAGACTTCTTAGCTATTCTTTTCAAAAACTTAAATTGTGCTAACACAGAGATTCAATTTCTAATGTAAAAACATACAAGCGTATGCGTAACAACACATCAACACCAAGCTCTACTAAATGGAGTTTGTAATAAGCACCCACAAAGAGAAATTCATCAGCTACATGAATTAATCTTACAAAGAAAAATTTCTCTCGACATTGGTTTGTACCATATACATAATGGTTTTTACTTCCTAATCCCTAAATTTCTTAAAAGTTCCTTGAGTATCAATCTTTATTAAAACAATACCATAATCTTCAATTCC
>JAOQMP010000003.1:5778061-5793906 GCA_027563575.1 Erythroxylum pedicellare
CAGCCAATCATGCCCGAAAAAGTAGAAGCAATAAGTATTCTCATCAACAAAGATAGGATAATTTTGGTAAGCCTACCAATACTTTTCAGTCCTCTAATAATTCTGATTTTCAAGAATCCTTGTCCAGCTTTAAATTGCAAAATTCATCAAGGCCACATCCTTCTATGCCATCCACTCACAATCAAAGTTCAGGCGCTCAAGTCAAAGTGCAATGTCAGTTTTGCGACAAATTCGGCCATTATGTCAAAAATTACTTTAAAGCCAGAGACTACTTCAGACTTTTATTTTCCCAAAATCCACAAGCTCACTTTTCTCATGCTACCATAAATTTAGTCTCTCCATGGCTTCTGGATACTAGAGCATCTCATCATGTTACAAATTATCTGCGCAATCTCTCTCTCCAGTCACCCTATGATGGAAATGATGAGTTGCAACTCACAGATGGGCCAGGTTTGTCCATTTCTCGTGTTGGTTTTGGTACTATAACCTTACCAAATAAATCATGCCACCTTTCCAATGTTCTCTATGTACCCTCTACCAAAACTAAACTCATTTCAGTATCTCAATTTTGTGATTCTAATCATGTGTCTATTAAATTTTTCTCTAACTATTTTCTTGTGAAGGATCAATTTACGAGGGAGATTCTATCCAAAGGCCAACTTGATCAATCCTTATATAAGCTCACTCCCTGCAACTCGAAATCTCCAGTTTGTCTCCATACCCGTCTTTCCTCAACGACTTGGTCATCCAAATTCCATAATTTTCAAATTTATCTTGTCTAAATTTTCTCTTCCTGCCTCTTTAATAAAAGAAAATGTTTGCAATCCCTGTAAATGTAATAAAAGTCATAGAATATCATTTGGTGTTTCTACATTAACAAGTACTCGCCATCTTGAACTTTTATATTCAGACTTGTGGGGCCCTGCCCCTGTGCAATCTCAAGATGGTTTTTGATATTACATCATTTTTGTTGACCATTTCACAAAGTACATTTGGTTCTTTTCAATAAAAGCTAAATCTGATATTTATAATGTTTTTCCCACCTTCCAAAAACTTGTTGAAAATGCTTTCAATGCTTGAATTAAATCCATTTACACAGTTAGGGGTAGGGAATACGTTGCTCTTAAAAGATATTTTCAATCTTGTGGTATCAATCATCTTCAAACCCCATTTCACACACCACAACACAACGGCGCTGTCGAATGCCGACATCGTCACCTAGTTGAAACAGGCCTCACCTTGCTGCAAACTACCTCTCTTCCTTATTCATTTTGGTCATTTTCTTTTCAAACTGCAGCCTATCTTATTAATCATTTACCCACACCACTACTCAATCTCTCATCTCCTTTTCGCAAGTTGTTTAATCGACCTCCCAACTATCAGTCTGTTAGAGTCTTTGGGTGCCTCTGTTATCCTTGTCCACGTCCTTACATGAAATCAAAATTTGATGTCAAGTCTGTCCCTTGTGTCTTCCTTGGTTACTCCCTCCATCAAAATGCCTACATCTGTTATGACTTTAAATTCCAAAAATACATCGTGTCTCGTCATGTTCTTTTTTTAGAAAATACATTTCCTTATCAAACACAACTTCTCTCAGAGTCCCACTCCAGTTCAAGTTGGTATGATCTTCCCTCACATACTCCTACTCACACCCAAATTCCTTTTTATCCTACACAACCTCCAATCCCTACATCGACCACCTCTTCCACCAATGACTCTGTCTCGATCGAATCACAACCTAATCTCATCGCAATGCAAACTGGTCCCACAGCATCTTTACATATTTTACCTTCTGCTGTTTCAAATCCGTCTCAAAATTTTGATCCTATGGTCACCCGCTCCAAAAACAACATTTTAAAACCCAATCAAGTTCACGATGCTATTAAACACCCATTACCTGAAGTACTAGAACCAACTATAGTTACACAGGCTCTCTCTTCTCCTGAATGGCGCTCTGCCATGACTGCTGAATTTAATGCGCTGCTAAAAAATCAAACTTGGGTTCTTGTTCCTCCTCACTCTCACCAAAATTTAGTTGGATGTAAGTGGATTTTCAAGATCAAAAGAAACGCTAATGGGTCTCTTCAACGATACAAAGCCCATTTGGTTGCAAAAGGCTTCAATCAACGCCTTGGAATTGACTTTGGTGATACATTCAGTCCAGTTGTCAAGCCGGTCACAATTCGTGTTGTTCTTACTTTGGTAGTGACAAACCATTGGTCATTGCTGCAACTAGATGTAAACAATGCCTTCCTGTATGGTCCCTTGCAAGAAGATGTCTTTATGAGCCAACCACCAGGTTTTACTGATTTAGAAAAGCCTCATCATGTTTGCAAATTGATTAAAGCAATTTATGGTCTTAAACAGGCACCTCGAGCATGGTATCAGGCTTTATGTTCCTTCACGTTACAATTTAGGTTTCAATCTTCTCAAAGTGACCACTCTTTATTTATATACAGCCATGATTCCATTTTTTATTATTTCCTGGTGTATGTCGATGATCTCATTGTGACGGGAAATAATTCTGCATTCAACACTCGATTCATGCAAGCACTTGGTGAGAAATTTTCATTAAAAGATCCCTATGAGTTGTCTCTCTTTCTCGGTGTTGATGTTCACAAGACTTCAAAGGGTATTTTTTTGTCTCAACATCACTATGTAAGGAAACTTCTTCAGATTGCTAATATGGATGGTGCTAAAGAGGTCTCTACTCCTATTGCCACTGCCTCTTCTTTGCTCAAATCAACCACTGGCGATCAAGCAGTTGATTCTACGACTTATCTTCAATTGGTTGGTGGCTTGCAGTATTTAAGTCTCATAAGACAGGACATTGCCTTTACGATGAACAAACTTTCTCAATTTATACACTGCCCAAACAACTCTCATTGGATTGCTTTAAAATGTCTCCTTAGATATCTTAAGTCCATCATTCAGTTTGGCATTCATATTACACCTCAGTCTTCTCTTGTCTTTCATGCCTTCTTGGATGTCGATTGGGCAGGCGATCCTTTAGACAGAACTTCCACATTTGGATTTATTTTGTATTTTGGAAATATTCCCATCAGTTGGAGCTCCAAAAAGCAACAGACCGTGGCCCAATCATCCACTGAGGCTGAATATCGAGCTGTTGCAACTACTGCTGCCGAAGTCCAGTGAGTCAAGTCAATTCTTCAAGTGCTTGGTCTTAAGGTTCCTTCTCCTACTATCTACTGTGATAATATTTCAACCACCTATATCTGTCATAATCCTGTTCTGCACTTCAAGATGAAGCACTTAGAAATTGATATACACTTTGTCAGAGATTTGGTTCAATGTGGTGCTCTTCGTGTTTCACACATATCTTCAAAGGATCAACTTACAGACTTACTCACCAAACCACTTCCCAAGTAGCAGTTTGAACTCAACAGATCCAAGATTGGTCTCCTCAATGGTTCCTCAATCTTGCGGGGGAGTGTTAAGGATAAGGATACAACTCAACCAACAAAAGATTCTCAAGCTCCTTGACCAGTTTAAACATATGCAATCTGTTGTATCAAGATAGTCATAGCTATTTAAATTTAAACTGCTTATTCATAGGATTTTATTATAACTAAAAGCTTCTCTTCTCTTATTAATACCTCTGTAAATGAAGTAATGAATCAAGCCTTCATATTATTTTGTTCATTCTCATAATCTTTACATGGTATCACAGCAGTGATCCAACCTACACATATATCATTTTTTTTCATTTCCATCATGAATTCTGCCAACAACATTACTCATTCTTCTGGAAAATCCTTAGTTGCCATTAATGGATTCTAGTTACCTTTAAAACTTACTACTCAAAATTATTCCACATGGAGAGCTCAAATCACACCCTTACTTCGAGAACATAATTTGATGGGTTATGGTCTTGGCACTATCAAACCTCCTTCTGCAACCATTGAAAAGGATGGCCACCAAGTTTCTAATCCAGACTATGAATTTTGGGATTGTCAAGATCAACTCATACTTGCAGCTATTATTGTTTCATTAACATTTATTGTCATGAACGCCATTGCAGATGCTAAGACCTCAGCGGAGGCATAGAATAAACTCCAAGTAGCATTTGCAAACAAGTCTACCATCAGAATTTTGCCTCTCCTGGAAAAATTGTCTAGAACAAAGCATGATTCCTGTTCTGTAGCTGATTACTTACAATCTGTCAAGTCCATTACTGAGGAACTATCTCTCTGTGGTATTCCAGTTAGTGATGTTGATCTCGTGGTGCATGTCCTTGGCGGCATTGGGTCTGAATTCCAAGATATTGTAGCAGCTATTCACGCTCAGGATACCGTCATCACATTTGATGAAGTTCAAGACAAATTGTTAGCTCATGAACTATATCTGAAATAAATTGATCCCAGTTTTGATATTGCTCCAATGACAGCCAATCATGCCCGAAAAAGTACAAGCAACAAGTATTCTCATCAACAAAGATAGGATAATTTTGGTAAGCCTACCAATACTTTTCAGTCCTTTAATAATTCTGCTTTTCAAAAATCCTTGTCAAGCTTTAAATCGCAGAATTCATCAAGGCCACATTGTTCCATGCCATCCACTCATAATCAAAGTTCAGGTGCTCAAGTCAAAGCGCAATGTCAGTTTTGTGACAAATTTGGTCATCATGTCAAAAATTACTTTAAAGCCAGAGACTACTTCAGAGTTTTATTTTCCCAAAATCCACAAGCTCACTTTTCTTATGCTACCACAAATTCAGACTCTCCATGGCTTTTGGATACTAGAGCATCTCATCATGTTACAAATGATCCGTCAATCTCTCTCTCCAGTCACCTTATGATGGAAACGATGAGCTGTAACTCACAGATGGGTCAGGTTTGTCCATTTCTCGTATTGGTTCTGGTACTATAACCTTACCAAATAAATCATGCCACATTTCCAATGTTCTCTATGTACCCTCTGCAAAAACTAAACTTATTTCTGAATCTCAATTTTGTGATTCTAATCATGTGTCTATTGAATTTTTCTCTAACTATTTACTTGTGAAGGATCAATTTACGGGGGAGATTCTGTCCAAAAGCCAACTTGATCAATCCTTGTATAAGCTCACTCCTTGCAACTCGAAATCTCCAGTTTGTCTCCATACCCGTCTTTCCTCCACTTCATGGCATTAACGACTTAGTCATCCAAATTCCATAATTTTTGAATTTATCTTGTCTAAATTTTCTCTTCCTGTCTCTTTAATAGAAGAAAATGTTTGCAATCCCTGCAAATGTAATAAAAGCTATAGAATATCATTTGGTGTTTCTACATTAACAAGTACTCGCCCTCTTGAACTTTTATAATCAAACTTGTGGGGTCCTGCTCTTGTGCAATCTCAAGATGGTTTGCGATATTACGTCATTTTTGTTGACCATTTCACAAAGTACATTAGGGTGATGAATTATATCTTGATCACTCAACTAACTCCATATAGTTCATGCTACATCTAATGTCTGCTGATTGAACTATCTATGATTAGAATTAATCATAAGTAGTATCAAAACGTAGCATTCTCTATATAAGATAACTTTGAAGACCTCAAGTTAGTAGATCACTTATACAATACTCACAATGAACTTTTTTATAGTCGTATAAATAATGTTCCAAATGAATTTCTCATATGGATCAGTTTAGTGAACTTGTTTTCTAACAAACACCCACACATTTGTTTAAATATCTCCATACTTTAATATATGAGATCGACTATTTCCTTCATAAGGAAAAATAAAACATGTGCTAGTTTTTTTATATTATATTAATGTCAAGTCTTAATAGAATAATAACTAAGAACATTTTGAAATAATACATAAATGCAATATGAATATTGTAATTATAATCCCATTACAATTTCATGTGCAATATATAATTATCCCTTGGATTTTATCATGTACATCGAAATATGTATAAGATAAAGAATGTCTTTAAATAATTTTCACTAAATTATAACCAACTGATTGATTGTAGGGTATAAACTAACACCTAATGTTTCAATCAATTTTAGTAAATCATAAGTCTAGGAAATAGGAACTTTGAGGAATGCATACATGCGCGGATGAATTGCTATGAACTAAAGTGCCAGTGATGCAGAGTCCCACGTTTGCTACTCTTTACAGGAACCAAGCGTTCATGTGGATAAGAAGTTAGTGTTTGGTTTTCCTATGTCTGAGCCAAGCACACGTGAGGAGGTGAACATGGTGCTTGACTAAGTCACGATGGGGTGCTGTTAGCAAAAGGAGTTTTTTACTTGTTGAGTCAATAATCCTAGTCTAGGAAATTTGTTATTTAAATTATTTGGTTTTGTGGAGCTGGTATTTAGCCGTAGTTTAGGGTCTTTTTGATTAGGCAAGTAGTTGGTTTAGATTCCAAGTCTTTATAGTTATTGAGTTTCACATAGATAAGTAACTATAAATATTTATTGATTTGTTGAATAAAGGGTCAGAAAATAAATCCAACATCTATTCTTTCTTTTACCTGCTTATGCTTTCCCTATGAAAATCTAACTTCTGCAAACACAGTTGCCTAAATTCTGAAATTATCACATCAATTGGTATCAGCTCACATGGAGGCACAACAGAAAACAAATACCGACTTACGGAATGAAGTTGCTCTCCAAACAGGAAGTTGTCCTAATCCAATTCAGTAATAACTATGATCAATTAAAAGCCCAAGTCAGTGACAACTGCGATCAATTGAAAACAAGGTTCAATGACAACTACGATCAGCTTAGTGCAATGGTTCAATCCCTCACACACGAATTTCAAGCCTTCAGGGTAGCTATTAGCCCGAGACGACAACACGTAGGGGAAAATCCTTTCTCAGTGGTAGGGAGCTCAAGAACCAGTTTTGATAACCCAAACCACATGGAGCAGACTCTCCGAAACATCATCCCAAGCTGTTATTTCCACGATTTGATGGAGATAACCCCAAGGTTGGTTGTTACGCTCAGAACAATATTTTAGAGATCATGGTGTTCCTGAGGATAAGAAGTTGGCCATTGCGTTCTTCCATTTGGATGGATTGGCCTTACAGTGGTATGAATGGTTCAGTAAGTTCAGGGGATCTTTATCCTGGACTGATTTCAATTGTGCTCTCTTGCAAAGATTTGGACCCACAGATTATGAAGATACTGGAGAAGCTTTAAAACGGTTAAAACAACACACTTCGGTGGAGTCATACTAGGAAGAATTTGAAAATTTATCCAATAAGGTGGATGGGTTACCTGAAAGCTATCTTATTAGTAGTTTCAGTGGTGGCTTGAAAGATGACCTACGAATAGACGTGAGGATGAACAAACCACAAACACTCATCGATGTAATTGGTTTGGCTAGGCTCGCTGAAGGGAAATATCAAGAAACAAGCTGACAGAATTTCGAACTAAAGAGCATAACTAATTCAAACTCCAAAACAACCAATCCCGGAGTTCTTGGTGTTGCGCCTACAAACCGAGCAAGACAACCCAATTTCAAGAAACTTTCTCTGCAAGAAGTTAAGGAAAGGTGGGAGAAGGGACTTTGTTTTTACTATGATGAGAAGTTCACCCCTAGACACCAGTGTGTGCGCCCTTAACTCTTTATGATCAAAGACGTCGTTGAGGACGGAAGAGAGCTGTGGACATGGAATTGGAGGAAAATGGGGAAGAATTGCCAGAGATATCTCTTCATGCTATCACAAGCAGTCAGAATCCACAAACCTTACAGGTTATGCGGAAATTGGGTTCTAATGAACTGTAGGTGCTAATTGATGGTGGAAGTTCACATAACTTCATCGACAAGAAGGTTGCTGCCAAATATGGACTCAAGGTGGAAAAAGAAAAGCAGTTTCAAATTGTTATAGCCAACTGAAGTAGAATCACATGCACCGGGGTGTGCAAGGGCGTTAAATTGATGATCCAAGGATGTTTAATACAAGCAGACTTTTTTGTCTTAACAGAATCAGCCTACCCAATTGTTCTTGGGGTCCAATGGTGGGAAACATTAGGCCCAATAGAGACAAATTATGCCAAAGTTACAATGACATTTAATCTCCATGGGGCCTGGTATATTTTCCAAGGGTTGCGGAAACAACAGATGGAGGCAACATCTGGGACAGATTCCAATCACTTCTTCGCCACTCATATATTGGGAGAAGGATCCTTCATTCAGTTATAAACTTCAAATTTAAACTCCACCGAATCTTCTTCTATCTCAGCCGATTTACAAGATTTATTAGACCAGTTCTCTGAGGTCTTTAAAATGCCAAACACTCTTCCTCCCCACTGTACTCATGACTATCATATTCCTCTCCTACCCAATTCCAAACCAATAAATGTGCGACCATATCAGTACTCACATTATCTAAAGATCGAAATTGAGAAACAGCTTAGAGAATTTTTGGAAACCGGTTTGATTAGACTAAGTTCCAATTCATTCTCTTTTCCCATCCTTTAGGTTCTTAAAGCTAGTAGCGAGTGGCGTTTCTGCATTGACTACCGAACTTTGAATTCCTTTACTGTGAAAGACAAATTCCCAATATCTGTCATTGACAAGCTTATGGATGAATTATATGGAGCCTTTTCTTCACTAAATTGGATTTAAGGTCAACTACCACCTAATATGAGTTTTTGATGCTGACATTCCAAAAACTGCATTCAAGATCCAAGAAGGACACTATGAGTTCAAGATAATGCCGTTCGGACTCACTAACGCAACCTCTACCTTCTAGAGTCTAGCGAATGACATTTTCAGGCCATCCCTACGCAGGTTTGTCTTGGTATTTTTTAATGACTTTCTCATTTATTCTAAAACCTGGGAGGAACATATGGAACACCTCCAAATCGTGCTTTTCATCCTTAATCAACACCAACTTTACGTGAAAAAGATTAAGTGCGTGTTTGGAGTTCGGTGAGTGAAGTATTTAGGGCATGTCCTCACTGGAGATGGTGTTGGACTTGAACCATCAAAACTTCGGGCAGTACAAGAGTGGCCTCTTCCAAAAACCATCAGGGAGGTTCGTGGGTTTTTAGGACTCGTGGGCTATTACAGGAAATTTATTCGCTATTATGGCATCATTGCTGCTCCATTCAATCAGTTGTTGACCAAAGATGGATTTGTTTGGACACATGAGGCAACTGTGGCATTCAACAGACTGAAAGAGGCTCTCACACAAGCACCGGTTCTCAAACTGCCAGATTTTTCGTAACCCTTCATTGTGGAATGCGATGCTATCGACTATGGGATTGGCATTGTATTCATGTAGGAACACAAGTCAATTGTGTTTTTCAGCGAGGCTATCAAAAGTACAATCCTTAACTCCTCTACATATGAAAAAGAGATGTTGGCCATTATTAAACTTGTCAGGAAGTGGAGACCATATTTGTTGAGCCAAACCTTCATAGTAAGGACGGATCATCGAAGCTTGAAGTACCTGCTCGAACAAAGAATCACCACTCCAATTCAGGCTAGATGGTTACCAAAATTAATGGGGTATGATTTCCAGATAGAGTATAAATAAGGGTCTCAGAATCAAGCGGCTAACTCTCTCTCTCACATGGCAGAGTTACACTTTGTGGCGGTGTCAAGACCTGAGGCCTCTTGGTGGAACCAGTTGCGATGGGAATGTGAGTCCGACCCCTTTTATGAGCAATATGAGACTAATCCACAGCCCAAATGATTCTTTGAATCCACCAAAACAAGATCTGATCACAAATCTGCTACATTTTTTAGCGTTATATTTGCAAAGATTCTTGGGATCACCTTCAATGATCCATAGGTGAATCTTTTGATTCAAAAGATTAACCAATAGAAATTTGTTGTCCCTTGATAATGAAAATGAAGTGATTATTGATTTATTTCCTTGTCTTCAATTCGTTTCTTAAGCTGCCATTCCCTGTCGGATATCCTTATCGCATAATGACTACTTTAAGTTTCTAATTCGTAAAATATCGAGTCTCGTGAGTCATTCTATTAGAAAATTATAAACTTATAAATAATTACACACTCATACAAATAATAAAATAAGAATATTCTTACAATAGAATTTTTATTCTTACTGAAGAATTACATGGGTATTTACAGAGTCAATAAAAAATTATATACTAACTTAAAATCAATTATTGCTTTAACACAACGACGGAAATGTTTTTAGTGATATAATAAATTCTATATAAAAATGATCAGTCTATTTTTATTTCATTATACCTCTCTATAAGTAATTTCAAATAAATCAAAGTTAGATTCATTTGAAATTAGATATAAAAAACTTCAAAACTAATCTTAAATCACTTGAATTGATCAAGATTTGATCATTCAACTACTCATTTAAAGTTACTATAGAATTTTCAAAATCAAGTTTACATCTAGCATCCTTTTACAAACATGATTTAATATGACTCCAAGTATTATTCATAATTTTTGAAAAATACCATACTCGAGAGATTTAATAAAAAAATGTCAGCAACTTGATCAAGAGACTCCACTTTAAGTTAATCTCCTTAATAGAAATTCATTCTTGAATAAAATGAAACATTGTGTCAATATGCTTACTCATATCATAGAACACTAGATTCTTGCTAAGGCTTGGGTGAGTTAATTTTCAACCATGATCTTTATTGCTTCAATTTGTTATGAATGAAACTCTCTCTTAGAACAACCTTCTCAACCAAATGTTGTGATAATTACATAAAGTAGTTGCAACATTAGAGACTGCAAGTTATTTCATTGAACACCAAAAAAAGACTTCATAGACCAGAAAAAGTACTTTTTCTATCATCAAAATTTCTAATAAATCACTATCATAAAAACTCATCAAATTAAAGTTTATAAAAATTGAGTAAAATATGTTATAGTCAATTATACCTTTGAGATATGAATAATGCTTTTAATTGCCTTTAAGTGAACTTCAAAAGGCATCTTTGCAAAATTGGCTAATAAGTTCAACTATAAATATCTCAAGCTTCCCATAAGACTTATAAATAAAGTTAGATATACACTCTCTGATCCATCAAACTTTAGATAACTTTATTCCACATTTTATAGGAGTTTTAATTGATTTACTATCTAATATATTGAACTTATTAAATACCTCCTTTCCATGACCCTATTTGAGTAATAAAGATAAGAGCATCCACACAGATACAAATAAACAACAAATTGTCTTTATCCTTTTTTAATATAAATGTCATATTTTTTAAGCATATATTAAAATCATCTCTTAAAAATAATTGTCAATTTAGCTATTCCAAACTCTTGGGACTTGTTTAAATCCATAAAACTTCCTCTTTAACTATAACCCTTTACCTTCCTAATCTTTAACCACATATCTCATTAGTTGCTCAATATAGACTTCTTCTTCCACATACCATCGAGGAAAGCACACTTGACAGCCAATTGATGAATCCTCCAATAATTTCGTACAATAAGACATATTAATAAATGAATAGATCCTAAGTGAAAAATAGGTACATACATTTTCATAGTCAATGTCTTACTTTTGATTGTACCTTTTGATTACAAACCTTGTCTTGTATCTCTTTACTGTACCTTTGGTATTTTTCTAACTTTGTGCACTCATTTGACTCCAATGATAAGATGGCCTCTCACAAGAGAAATAGTTTTACAATTTTTTATTAGATTTATATAGTTAAATAACTTGAAAAATATGAATTATAATATAAAGGCTTAAATGTACCTTATTCAAAATTTTATATAACTTTTATTCTCGAATTGTTAACCATAATTTGTTCATGTATCTAACCTATAACATTATCAACAGAGCAGAGAAAACAACTCAAACATTTTGAGAGAAAAAATAGGAGTTCTAGCTCCTTAATGTCTTTTTTTATATTTGTAAAAAAAGATTCTAGGATTTGTTATAATTAATAAAATCAATATTTCATATTTGATTCATAAAGTTTCTTAAAATTCACAATTAAGTCATAATTTACTTGATTTTTCTTTCAAATTACTCTTATGTGTGACCCATTAACTTCTTAATATATTAAGAGAGATTATAAATTATAATTATAATTCAAAATTATAAAACGGTGATCCGTTCAACTATGTTATATGAGGCAGAGTGTTGGCCTGCCAAACGCCGACATACTAGACAGTTGTTAGTAGCGAAAATGCGTATGCTTCGGTGGATGTGTGACCTTACCAAGAGAGATAGGCTTGGAACAGTGTGGTGAGAGATAGGTTACAAGTGGCAAGTGTGGCCGAAAAGTTACAAGAGACTAAACTTAGGTAGTTTGAACATGTAGGCAGGCGGTCCTCTGATGCCCTGGTGCGTAGTTGTGAGAGGCTAACCTTTAGTGAATACAAGAGGAGAATAGGTAGGCCTTACAAGACCTGGAGGGAAGTAATCAAGAAAGATTTGTCTGAGTTGAATCTTAATCAGGTACTGGCTAGAAATAGAAGAGTATGGCGTGAACGGATAAGGGTAAGGGATTAACCTTTGCAGTTCGCCAATACAGTAGAGTAGTTATCTGGAGATGGGTCCTGTGGCATGTAGATTATGGTGATAGTAGGATTGACACACCTGTAGAGTATACGAGCAAGGACTCCTAAAGTAACTAGAAACGAGGTGAGTCGGTCTTTGCAGCTTATTGGGTATACGTGGATCTGGACTCCATCAGGTATACCCTGTTTTTACTTATTTATATATTTAATGCATATTTTGATCTATTTAATAACGTGCCGTGCTACTTCTGTCTTTTCCCTCTGAAACCTACATCATTTTTATCTTGTCTCATTTGCATGTGGATCTACCAGAAACAGCCTCTCTACTATATAAGGGTAAGGCTGCGTACTATCAGACCTCGTTTCATTGCAAGACTTCAGACTGGGTAATGATGATGATGATGATAATTAGAATTAGAATCAGATAACTTTAAAATCTTATAAATTTATTTTTAATTATGTAATGAAATAATTTATAATCATAAATCAAGATTGACATCTAGCAATAAGTCATAGTCACTTAAATTTTAGGCATGTTAAAATTGTTTGGCTCAACCTATTTATGTGTTGTTATAATACACAATTTAATCATCTAATTTTATTTAATAGTAAGGACATAAATTAACAATCTCTCACTTATATTAAAGTCAAACGCCTACTGATATAATACCTTATCCATGTATATATCAATCATGTATTTTCTAAAATAACAACTTAATGAGAGGATCTACAAGATCTTCATTAGGAGCTCACATTAATGTAATCTCTTTCTACTCCACTATGTCCCTAATCAAGTAAAATGTTTGGACCTTTGAAGAGATTTAGGCTTTTTTGTTTATGTAATGACATCATTATTGCCATAATACTATAATATTGGCTCAATAATATTAGGAATCACTTTAAACTTAGTGCTGAACTTCTTAATGCTTCCTTAGCTACCTCTAACACTGAAATGTACTTTGATTTGATCCTAAAAGCAATAATGATTTGTTGTTTATAACTTTTCTAACTTGTTGTGCCACCATTTAGTGTAAAGATGTACTCTGATTGTGATTTACTATCATCATAATCACATCTAGAATAGAATAAATATGCACATCTGAATACCCTTCAACTCATAGTTCAGCTCCTATATAGGCCATGAAAAATATCTTTAATTCTTCTTAAGTATTTTAAGAATTTTTCATAGTACTAATGCTTCACTTGCTACCAAACTTTTGTACGTGCAACGACACCACTATGATTCAATTGTATTATACTATGACAACAATGGTGCCATTGAACAAACAAAAGCACCTAGGTCTTATTGACGATCTAAACATGTATTCAAGAAATTTGACTTGATTAAAGAGATTGGAGAGCGAAAAGACATTGTCTTAAAGTGGGTTCCCATTAAAGAGAATCTTGTAATTTCTTGCACTAAATCGTCATCTTAAAAAAGATATAATCAACTTATGGATGGATATGGTATTAGATACATAGCCGATTGACTTTGACACAAATGAAAGATTTTTAGTTTATACTCTTCAGTCAATCAATTAGTTGCAATTTAATATATGACATTATTATTTTAATTAATAATGGTACTCTTTATCTTTATGTATTTTTATTAATTATACTTTATGTTTTAATATTAAACGTAAAATTCCTAGAAGAATTACTTTGCAATTGAACTTATTATGAGATCATAATTATCATATTCAATTTGCATTTATATATTATTCTTAAATTATTCCAAGTTATAGTTTCATAAACACGATATTTTAATAGAATAGTAAAACTAACACATATTATATTATTTTCTTATGAAGAAAGTCATTGATATGATAAATTAAAGTATAGAAATACTTAAACAAATATATGGATATTTATTAGAGAATAAATTTGATGAACTGACTCGATTTTGAGGATTTCAAATAGATAATTACTTGTGTGTATATATGTTTCTCCATTATGATAGTTGTATAATTAATTCTTAGATTTGATATTACTAAGGTATTTTATATAGAAATTACTATATTTTAATACTAAACATGAGCTACTATATTTATGATAGTTTAATTAGCAGTACTTGAATATATTATGAACTATATGGAGATAAATGACTAAATCGATGAAAGATTCGACATTTTAAAGTAATAAGGGAGAATATTATATTATTCTTAATTAATAGTGATTTAAGGAATTCTCTAGAGTGAATTGAGATATAAAAAGATATTTTTAAATATCAATTATAAGTCAATTACTAATTGGTAAAAACGAATATTATTATTTTAAACAGAGTAAACAATAACGTTATACTCTATGTGCAATTAAAACATTGGATGATAAACAAATTAGATTACAAATTATAGTCCTGCATGAATAGGTAATTCAAATTATTTTGACATTTCTAATATTTGAATGGTCATAAAATATTGTTATACATCAATCTTGATTTATGATTATAAATTACTTAATTAAACAAATTCCAATTAAAGAAAAATTAAAAGAAAATTTGATTTATCTAATTCTAATAATAAATTATAAATATAATTTATAATCATTATAAATTATAAATATAATATAGAGTGACTCAAATGGCTTCATGGGAAGAGCTAGGCACATTAAGAGGACAATAAATTCGGTGAAGCTCATAGAAGTTCTTAAATTTATTATAAGCAAATTCTCCACCTTTATCAATTCTTAAAACTTCAATCACAATACCACTTTGTTTTTCAAACAAAGCTTTAAACATTTTTAATGCATCAAAAGTTAGGGATTTAGTTCAAAAAAAGTTTTCTACCTCTTTCTACTATAATCATCGTTGAAGAGAATAAAGTGAGAGCTTTTACCAAAATGTAGAATATTGATAGGACCACATACATCTATATGAACATGTTAGAGTGGGTTGATGGCATGAGGGGTTTAGAAAGTTTTCCTTCGATGCTTTTCAAGCAAACATGCCTCAAATTGTCGTTCAAGATGATATATACTTGAAATGCCCCTTATCGTAGTCTTTAAGCACTTGAAGCATCATGTTACTGGCTATAGTCAAAATTACTTCTTCGTCTTCCTTGACCATGTTGTAAGACTTGTGAAATACTCCTAAATAGATTCACCATATTGCGATGATGATCCTTGAGTTAACAGTCATATGAGCAACTTATTTTACCAATTAAACCACCCCCTTTTATTCTTTATGTAACATCTACAACTTAGCAATTTGCTTAACATCAAATCTTTGGAAACTAATCGGCACAATAACTCAAAATAGCTCCAGAAATTTCCTCAACGAGGTTGTCGGCTAGAAACTCTAGAAATTCTTATGTGGGGACCTAATTTAAAAAGACTCCAACTGAGTTCTTTTAATTTCTATATCATGGTTTCATGCAATTTTATGAATAGCCT
>JAOQMP010000003.1:5799339-5812068 GCA_027563575.1 Erythroxylum pedicellare
AGAAAAACCACTTTATTTCTCTAATTATATGTAATTTATACATGAGTATAATCTATTCTAATACTACTAAACTACTAGATTTTTCGTATATACTAACTTATCCTATCTATAGTATATCTTATCTACTAGAAGATAAACTTATCTCCCAGAAGATAATCTCCTAAACTTATCTACAATAATTATCCAACAACTACAGATCAAGAAAGCAATTTTCTAGGCTTTATAAATTTGATATGGCTTACACACAACCAACTATTTCAAGCATCCGAGACAGATTCTTGGTTTTTGGATACATCTGAAAATGGAAAAGCTCCTCCAAGTTTTTGGGTGAGGTTTTAAGCTAAAAATTAAAAAATAAAATACACATGATTGCCACATCATAAACATAGAGAGTCAATAATCTAACTCAATAAGTAAATAAACCGAGGACCAAACTGTGGGAATCAAATTGCATGTTGCAAAATGATAAAATTGCCACAGCTGCATGTATAAATGTACAATAGGTATAAACACACCATATTGCCGACTTTAGCATTGACAGACAAAAATTTCTCGCATTTTGTCTACTCAGTGCACTGATTTATATTTCACATGTTTTTTAAAAAAATTTATTACACTGACATGCAAATTATTTTTACTTAAATAACTTAACATTGTGTCTAATATTTACATATTTCATTTCTCATGTTCCATCATCTTAAATTATGTGAAAACTATTTCCACAAATGAGATTAAAAATGTTACATAGATGAATAATGCATATAAAAATGATATATTTATACTGAACCATAACTGAGAACTGACATAACTTTTACCCTTAAAATACTTTTAAGAGTATTCCATGCAACTTAGGACCAAGAATCATGGGCAGAGCACTTGATGCTAAATGCTAGCATGATGCAGAACAATAGAACAATCTCCTTGATGGCTCTTGTTTAACTGTATACAATTCATGCAACAAGTTGCTCCAAAATTGGTGCAAAGAATTTTTCCTGATTATGATTTCAGCAGAGAAATATCTTAGAAAACAAAATTGAATGGAAGGTCTTTGGTATACAACATATAAAATTAGAACAAGCTACATGCAAAAAATTGTAAAATCATGTGTCCAAGTTCAGAAGCCAAAAGTTGTTTACCTCCCATAATACCACTGACTGATCCTTGGATGATGAGGCTAAATATCTTCCATTATGAGAAAATTGCAAAAACCAAACTTCATCACTGTGAGCTTCCAGAATCTGTTCAAGAAACCAACAACATAGTCATCCTCTATATGCTTCAACCATATGAAGACTGCATAGCCTATTACAGATATCACTACCAGTAGAAGAGCAATTCAATAATGCACAGAAAAGGTTAACAGAGACACTACAAAAAGTGTAATGATAATGAGGAAGAAAAATAATATACAAAAAAATATAATGCAAAATTCAACCACATAAAACCATAACAAGAATTTTTGAGCTATAATTATGTCAATTAAATTAGACCATCTTCGTCACATCATCATTTCATGACACAATCATACTGAATTGTTCAAAATTCACAACACTCGTGATTATATACGCTAGTTCAAACATCAGAGACTTAATTACTAAAAGCATGAAGTATTGGAGACTTACTTGATAGTGTAGCAAGCAATAAATTAATGCAATGTTATGGTATTATTTGCAAAACCAAACCAACAATCTTAGGCAAAATAAACTACAAGAGCAACCAGCAAGTCTTGCTTCAACAGCCAATTAAGAAGAAAGAAGCTTGTTGCATTCAAATTTGAGCTCATGTATGAATAGGAGCTCACATCAGACCTCATACATGTTTTGTAATCCAATGCTTCCTATCCTCTTTTGTGTCCATTTTCTTGATACTAGTATCTGTTAGTTAAGGCGGTGATCAAATTACATTAAGTGCATATTTGGTGCAAATTTTGTGAAACATGGGACCAAGCTTCTTCTATCTAATTTGTTGCAAATTAAGGAGATGCAGCTTTAAATGGTGGTTTTCCTGACAAGTACCAAATCACAACAGCCACTCAGACCAGTTCAAAAGCTAGAACGAGACAACTAAATAACAGTTCAAAAGCTCCTTAAAGTTGCTTTAATCATCAAAGGCAAAATTTGCATGTCAGGTGTACAATCAAGGCATCAGCCACTCACTGCTTTCACATCAAATTCCAAGAAAAAATAAAATGATTTAAAGATAATCTCAATCAACAACTACTAAACTGCTTGAATCAAGCATATATATAGAGAAGTATTGAATACAATGCCCTTGTCAACTCCAAGAATGATAGACACGGTTTCCATTGAGAGGGAGAAGGAAACAAACCTTAAGAGTAAAGATTGTAAGAGATGCTCATAAAAGAACCATCTAAAGAGATTATTATAAGATACATGCTCTTGTATGTGATTCGCAGAACAACAATTGGTTTATCAACTACATATCAACGAAGGGATAGAACTTCACAAAGTAGACAACAAAACGAACCATCAATCTAACCTGCACTGTCTGTGAAGGAATTTGGGTTCTGCCACATTGGTGATCCAAGTACAAATAAGTATCATTATTCAATGAATTGTGGAACCGACAAGCCTCACGTTGTCGATCAAGGGCCTTCTCAACTAGATGTTCCAGTCTTTTCTTGGGAACCCAAACTGATGGGGGAAGCAAATTCTCCAAATTTTCTAGAATCTGTGACCTTGCTTTCACACCTCCAACATCCTCTGCCATAATCAACCCTCGCGAAGGAGAGATAACACAGGTCGTTAGCTCATGAACACGGTTCAAGTTAACATGAAGAGGCACAATTTCATTCCTTAAAGTTTCCAAAGCAGCAACCACTTTATCCATTTTCAACAATTCTAGGAACTTCTGTTCCAACATCAAGAAAGATGCTAACTTGATAGTGGACTCGTCCAAAGAACCAATTTTCTGACATGTTCGCACACCGTCATCCCATTTTCCTTGCATTACTTGCTGTATAAACAAGTTCACCACTGGTGAGTGCAACGGTATTCCTGACTCCTCTTCCAAAAGAGCACCACTCTTCTCATAACCAAGTGAATACAAAGCTCTAGTTATGATCTTGACAAAATCCGATCTTTTGATGACACCTTTGGAGCCAACAGTTTCTCCATCCTCTTGGGAGGTTAGAGGCCTAGCCATCAAATCCCCCAAAGAGAAGGGCACTACTTCTGCAACAGATGAATGCTCTACCAAGTCGTTAGATTCTATTGATGGCAATTTTACACGTTTCAAGGGCGGTTCAATATCCTCTACAACTCCCATGAAAGTCCAGCTCAGGCCATAAATAAACTGCAAGAGACAAAGAAATCAAGCTTTAGAAACTTGATATATTAAGCAGGACTATAAATTGAAACAGACAATTACAGTAGGCACTCTGGGCACAATTTAGCACCGTAAGTACTGAACTTGTAATTGATACCATCATCGATAACCCAGAAGCTGCAACAATTTTGCTAGTGGTAGTAAAGATATGTAAAGTTCAATTTAGAACATAAAAGAACTCATGCACATCCAAAAGAGCAACTTTATTGATTACTTGACCTCAAATAATTGTGCATTTTCATGAATTTCCAATTATCAACAAAAATGGAACTGGGCTTGTAACTTCTACAGAAAATATCAAAAACCCAGAAAGGAAACCAACAGATTGAGAGCAAACATAAGGGAAAATAAACAATCAGACAGAAAGAAAGGAGTAGAGCAACAAAAGAAATAATCTCACCAGAGAGCATAAACCAGAATGATAAGCGAAGAGATACGGAGAGAGCAATCAATCCAATAATAGAAAGGAGAGAGATTTGGGGTCGAATTTATAGAAGAGAGAGAATGCGTGCAGAAAATGAGCAACGAGGAGGCGTGGAAGAGTCTTTTCTTATGGAAAAAGGAAAGGGATAATCATATGTTACTCCCACTCCCAATGTCCCCTAAACTTTAGGTGTCTTTGTTAATTTGTCAAATTTAGATATTATCTAATATTTGATCATATTAAACGGTACACCGACTGATTCTACAAATTTTTTTGGATATATTCAAATCTTCTATTGTTTCCTATAACATATGTTCAAGTAATTTAAACTATTTATTGCAAATTAATATTAGATTACCAAGGAAACAAGTTTTTAAAGTTTCACAGACGGAAGTATTTAGTTAGTATGCAACTTTTAATTATTTTTTTAATAAGCTCAAACAAGTCAAGTAATTCGAAATTAAAAATATTCAAACATGATCTAAGTTTAAGTTCTTTTTTTTCAATTTGACCAATTATAGAAACTAAATTAGAATGTAATTAACCAATCAAAATAGTTTGGTTGAGATTAAATTCAAGCTTGAGCTCAAACTTGAATTCATATCTTGTTGTTGATTTAATTATAAGTACACAATATAGTTGTAGTTAACACCGGTAAATATGCATCCAATTATTGAATCTTCAACTTTTATTCTCTCAATTCATCACAGTATAAGAACATAAACAAATCTTTAAAAAGCAAGAATTTTATTAAATCAATGTATAAGTCTAAGATATCAAATTTTAATGTCCATCCCAATTAGATATAGCATTTACTAAATCTTTGAATTCTTGATGAATCTTGAAGGCTTTCTTATTCATCTTACAAGATTGTCTTTTATCCTAATCTCTAATTGTTTAATATAGCTCTTAACTCACTCTTTTGCCTCAAAACTTGTTTGTCCAAGAGTCTCCCTTTGTTTTCAATTGCCTCTTCTTTTAATGAAACGAATCCCATCATGGTATTAGGCCCCTAAGCTTTAAATAACGGAATCATGCAGGTATTGACGAGTCTTAACCAATGTTCAACACGCATAACAACAAAACAAGGCAAAAAACTTGCGAGAAGGCAAGGAAGAAAAGGAGCAATGTCAAACGTTGGCATGCATTGGTGAACATTAGTAGAAATATTCGACAAAATGCTAGATTCAGATGTGAAACCAAAAGAAGGCTTGAGACGGACATCATGTAGAAGGTTAGCTGGATCACACGCATGATTGGAATATACAAGAATTCCAAGGTGACTTAGAAAGTAGATCAAGCATGGTGTGAGTTTTAGGAGAGTTTCGAACCTTGTATGAGTTGACTTGGCTAAGGCTAAGTTCTTGATGGATTAAGGACTTAGTGTGTGCTCAAGTAGACAGACCATGACTAATAGAGTTGGCATGGGTAAGTATTGGACAAACCAATGTGCTATTGGCTTGGATGACTCATCATCAACGGATAAAGAAGAGGAGATCTTGGATGATATGACAAATAAGATCACAGTGGATGAACATCAGCTCTAAGAGATAAATATTGTGTGAATGGATTATTTGAAGATAGAAGAGATCTTCGTGGATATAGATAGATCATTCCTAGATAGATGTAATTTTTTATCTTGTTATTGTAATGTAGCTTAATCCTATTAGATAAAGTCTTAATTGGATGGAGATGTTATTTATTGGTTAGTATGATGTAATTTGATAAGGCTAAGATTGTGATCTTAGCCAATAGAGGTCTATTAGGATTTTAACTTAGTCATCTAGAGGTGCCTATAAATAGCTCATTTAAGCCTTGCTTTTCTTAAGAAGAATTGTGAGATGAGTGTGGGAGACATTTAGAGATTCAGAGAGTATTCCTTTGTATATTTTGAGGGAAGTAATGAAGGTTGGTTTTTAGCTGTATCTCTTTATCGTGTTCTCTTGTTGCCATGAATGTTAAGTTCTTTCGTAATTTTTCTTGCAAGGGTGTGAGAGTGAAACATTGCTAGGGTTGTGAGGCGTTCGAGAACAAGTAGGTTGGTCGACGATCATGAGACAAGGTTGAATCTTGCTTTAACAAAGCTAAGTGAGATTGTCGTGTAAAGTGGTTAGCGCATCTAGTGTGACAAGTTCATGCTTAAAGGAAAACCTTTGTAACACACAGGACCATGTTGGGCTTTATGTTACTTGTCGTGTCTTTCTTGAATTTTTGTGTAATTGATCACCATAAACTCGAAGTTAAACACGAGTCTGTGTAATCACTATATTGGTTAATATGGACTACGAGGGAATATTGGTTGCAGTTAGAGAAACATAGTGAAGTGATAATACCATGTTTACAACAAAAACAACACTCATTGAGAATTCCACTAAAACATGGGGTCTAGGAAGATTCAATAGTACTCCATCTTACCTCTACCTAGTAGAGAAGTTATTTCAATAAACCCACATTTAACGCAAAATAATGATAATAAAAAATATAAATAAATATGTATAAATAAAATATATAATCCAATACATAATATAGTAAATATAGAACATATAAAAGACTAACAATAAAAGATCATCATCATCACATCCAAAACTGAAGTCCTGCAATAAAGCAGGATCTGAAGAGGTCTGATAGTACGCAGCCTTACTTTTATAAAATAGAGAGGCTGTTTATAGTAGACCCATATGCAGATATGACAATAAAAGAGTGATGCATGTACAAGCGTAAATAAGTAAAACTGACACGCTACCTAGTTTTGTAAATAAAATTACTAGAATAATACATAAATAAATTAACAATTTGATATAGCCAAACGAATATACCTTATGGTGTCTAGATCTGCTAGTACCTGATACGCTGCAAAGATCGGCTCTTCATATCGCTAGATAAGCCAGGGGTCTTTGTTTAGAGGCCCTGCAGGTACTACAATCCTACGATTTTAGACTGACAAAAAAAGATAAAATAAATAAATACAAAAATCAAAAAAAGAAAAGTACAAAAATAAATCAAACAAGTCATTACAAAAGAGTCATATCATTATTGATCTCTTCCCCCTAATTCTTTTTAGGCCTTCATTTTTTCTCTTACAGTATTTAAGTACTATTTTCTTACATCTTCTCACTGAAGCATTAAAGTGCTTTCCTCTAAAATATACAAATCACCTAAGCCTCGTCTCTCTTAAATTTTCATTAATATTGGTCACCTTTTATTTGTCTCTTATAAATACATTATTTACCTTATCTCTCCCAGTAAAGTTACATGTCTAATGAAGCATCCCCATCTCTATCATCATTAGCTTATGACTATGTACTTATTTGATAGGTCAACATTTCGTTCCATATAGCATAACCGACCTAATTGCTAAATAATAGAATTTACCTTTAAGCTTGAGTGGTATCTTCTTCTCATATAAAAATCTTGATGTACTTCTACATTTAAGCCACCCTGATATGATACGGTGGATTATATCTTCATCGATTTCTCCATTTCTTTCGATGATAGACCTTAGATACTTCAAATACTCTCTCCATCGTATAACTTCTGAATCAATCTTTACGTCCACATCGGAAGTCGCCCTATAGCTCACAAAGGTACACGCTAAATACTCAATCTTAGTCCTATTCAATTGAAAATCTTTCGACTCTAACTTTTTCCTCCAATGTTCTAGCGTGATATTAACACTCTCTTTTGTCTCATCCATACAGATAATATCATCATCAAATAGTATACGTCAAGGCATCTCCCTTTAAATATTCATAGTTAGCTCATTCATCACTATTATAAACAAAAAAGGGCTCAATTAGAAGCCTTGGTATAGTACAATATTGATAGAATTTTTTTTTGTATCTCCTCCTATCATCTTTACGCTGCATATCCCTAATAATTTTCCTAAGTACTATGTCATACTCTGGCTTTTCTTGTAATATTGCATTTATCTTCTCAAGAGATTAATACCATATTTATTAAGTGAACGTCTTCTTGAGAAACAAAATGAGGCATATTGTAATATGGCTAGTAACATGTTACCATATTGTTACCTATTTTGAGTCCTTTCTTCGAATCTTTTAAAGTTGCTCTCAATTGACTGAATTATTTTCCAAACTCACTTCTTTTCCAAACACAAGGACAATATTCTCAAATTCATACTAAAAATAAAATCTATTTAGCACATATCGAGTAACCTAGTCCATTTAAATATCACCGCTAGTTTAGACCTTTGTTATATAACATATTGCACTATAAATGAGTGTTATATAACATATTGCACAATAAACGAGCTTAATCAAAATTTGTATCAAAGTGTTAATGACTATTAATTATTATTGGCCTTTCAGATGAAGAATAATAAAAATTTTAGTAAGATTTATAAAAATTTAACTAAATACTTACTATTTCATAATTTATAAATTAGTTTTGGCATCAATATTCACTTTATTAAATTTTATTTATATGAAATTTATTTATATTTTCTCAAAAAATTTATATTTTATGAATAAAATTCTTTTCTTGACTATAAATGAACTCTTACATAATTTTATTTATCAAAATTAATCTAGAAACAAATGTCAACATTAAGGAGAAACTTATAAACTTATTTTAATTTTTCTAAAAAATTTAAGGATGAATTTACATTTTTAACATAAAATTATTAATTAATTACAGTCAAGTTGACTTGAATTTAATATACTAGCCCATTTCGATGTTTTAAGAATGTGGACTCCAAATTTTGTACAGGTATAATGAATTTCTGAATCTTTTAGGCTTAAGAAGTCAATTATTTCAAACATCAAATTCTCTATCTCCCTCTCTAATGTTGGGAATTTAGGTAGTGATTTTGTTTTTATTGCTTTGACATCACTTATGAGGTATGTATTCTATCGAATTTATGATATTAATCTGTGTGTTTGGATATATTTACATCAGTTTCATCAAATTCCACATCTGGAGAAGATGAATTTTGAAGAACTCGTGTAGATGATGTTGACACAAAATGGTACCATGCCTGCTAAATGTCGGCAGGCAAAATATTTCATCGCGCGAATTTAAGCATGGTTCCAATCTTATCATGTTCTGGTTCTTCTTAGGCCCCATATTCGAACTGTACGATCATCACTGCATGATGCTAGCATGTGAAGATTTCCAGGGTTCCAACTCACGCAGTTAACAGCTCCGGAGTGCCCAGGCAATGTGAACAGTAATTCTCCTGAATTTCGATACCATATGTACACCTGCAGTCAGAAATGTAATATCTCTATTTGATTAGAAGTTTGTGCAATGAAGCTGTCTTCAGCCTGAATCTGTCATTTTATTGATATTTTCTCAGGTTTTCAGAAACCTGATTCTGATCACGAAAAGTTCTGTTTTATATGGATAACGATTAGTACCTGAGAATCCTCGCTTCCACTTGCCACAAATGATTCCTGGAATCCACCAAAACAGGATCTGATGATGAATCTGGTACATTTTTTACCATTATAGATGCAACATAACTTGGGATCGCCTCCGATGAACCATAGATGAATTTCTTGATTCAGAAGATTAACCAATAGAAATCTGTTGTCCCTTGATAATGAAAACGAAGTGATTATTTCCGTCTCTGCAATTTGTTTCACAAGCTGTTGTTCCCTGTCAACTATCCTTATTACATTATCGCTGCATAATTGTATGAATTCCCTTCCAGTATCAGTTAAGATGACATCTAAAATCTCAAAGCTCGTGTCAAGTTCATCCCCAAGATTTATCGTTTGACCATCGAACTTCCAAACACGGATACTTCTGCTACAGGTTCCAGCAAATATTGATTCGCCATCAGACATCCATCCGCAAGAAACCAAGCGAAATTCATGCGTATACTCAGAATGGCGTACTCCGGATTCTACATCCCAACGCATAATCATCTTATCTTTTCCCAAAGTAAGAATGCTTCTGTCATCTGGACTCCATGAAACACTAAGCACAGGTTTCTGATGACCGTTTAGTCTGTGTTTCAGTGAAACTTGGCCATCTGCCTTAACCTGAAATTGTTAATTTTGACATATCAGTTCAGGCGAAAACAGAAGTGAAAATAAGCATATAGCACTTCATAAGGAATACCTGTGTTCCTCACTGGAGAAGTAATCATAGGCCAAAACTTACCTCCCATATTATTGCTGACTTATCCTTGGATGTAGAAGCCAGATAATTTCCATTATGAGAAAATTTCAGAAACCAAACTTGGTCACTATGCCCTTCCAGGATCTGTTCAAGAAACCACCAAAGCGTTCAGACTCGCTCCTTTTTACTGCTATATGAACACTTAAGGGATTAGTTGAAAATCATCAATCCAGGATAATTTTACCTGCAACGTCTCTGAAGGAATGTAGTTAACTCCGCATTGGAGATGCGAGCACAAAGAAATATCGCCATCAGGAATATTGTGGAACCGACAAGTAATAAATTGCGCATAAAAAGCCATCTCAAGTAGATGCTCCAATCTTTTCCCAGGAACCAAAACTGATGGGGGAAGCAAATTCTTCAAATTTTCCACAATCTTTAACCTCGAATTTGCACCTCCAACATCCTGTCCCGAGATTAATCTTTCTGGAGGAGCAGTAAGACAGGAAGAAAGCTCAGAAACTCGGGTCATGTTGACACCAAGAGGCACAATTTCTTCCCTTAAAGTTCTCATAGCATCATTAACTTTCACCATTTTCAACAAGTCAAGGAACTTCTGTTCCAACAGCAAGAAAGTGGCTAACTTTATAGTTTCACCATCCAAATGATCGATTGCACTCAACGTGCCTACGCATTCTTCCCATTTCCCTTCCATCACTAGCTGTAACAACAGTTTCAACTTGGATAGGTGCAATGGAATTCCCGACTCCTCCTCCAAAGCAGCAGCAGTCTTGTTATAACCTAGTGAATACAAATTACTAGTTATGATCTTGATGAATTCGGACCTTTTGATGACTCCTTTAGATCCAATAGTTTCTGTATCCAAGGAGCAAGATGCTGTTTTTGTAACAGATGAGTGTTCCAATGAGGTTTTGGAATCTCCACTGGACATTATATCGCGTGTGGAGCGTCGGTCAGAATTCTCCATGCCTCCCGTGAAGTGCTCAGATCAACGTGTATAATCTACAACAGAAGTAAACTATAGATGAGAGGCGAGAAGTGCGCAAGAAAAGTGAAGACGAAAAGATTCATAGAACTGCAAGTATCTTGAATTGAAAAAGAAACAACAAAAGACCTTACTTTTCGTTATACAAGATATACATTTGACTAACAAAAATCTGTTCTTGAAACTTTTAGCGATAACCCAAAAGAAAAATGAGGATGAACTTAAGAAAGAATATTGATTAGTATGCTGACAAAACCAGCAAGATAAGAAGTTGACAAGAAAAGAAGACAATCTTGAATTGAAAAAATGATGAGATCGAGAATCGAAATGCTGCAATCTTGGTAGTTCAGATAGTGAAGAGAAACTGAAACTAAATTCAGAAGATAGCCATGAACTCATTCTACATCCAAATGAACATCTCTGGTACAATTTGGAATTTGCACGAATCTCCAATGATCAATCTCTATCTTTAAACTTGAGGAAATTGATTTGCTTAATAGGGAGAAGAAGAAAAGCAATGAAGAAGAAGAAACACCATAAACTAAAAGCAGGAATGAGAAAGAACTATGATCAGATACAAAGAAGAAGATTGGGGGTTACCCTGAAAGATAGCGAGAGAATGAGGAAGTCCCAACTGGAACGAGAAATCCTATGGAACTGAGAGACTTTGACGTTGGAAACTACAAGAAATGAGAGAATGCGCACAGAGAAGGGAAGGAGGATGACGAGAGTGTTTTTTTTTTAGTACAAAGAGACAACCTATATTAGCTCTAGCAAATAATGATCGTTGCGCATTGCGGCAGATCAAATCCTGGACACCTAAGGGCGGCTCCTAGAGGACATGAAGGCCTGGGCGTAGTACGCTTGCAAAGGTCGCCAAGCAATCGGCACACTAATTTCCTTCCCGGACAACATGCTGGAGTCGAACTTCCCATGACCTTTGTAAAAGCTCCCAGATACCTGTCACCAAAAAAGTAACCTCAGTTAGCACACTGTGAGAATCGGAGAGGAGAGTAATGACCTTGGTGGAGTCCACCTTGGCAACCACTCTGCGATATCCCAAGTCCCAAGCTAGAGTAAGGCCAGTGAACACCCCCCAGAGCTCTGCTGTTAATGGCAAGCCTTGTCCGAGATTTTGATGGAAGTCCCCACATCAGTTGCCGTGGCAATCAAGTATTAACCGCCTGGCAGAAGTCGTAGAGGCTCCTAGTTTCACAGCGCCGTCCGTATTGACTTTTATCCACCCCATCGGAGGTTTGGTCCAACTCACAAGGGTGCCCACCGAAACGCCTTGAGCTGGGAACACGCTGTGTTCCATCATCCTGACTCGCTCAATCTAGTCGACATAATCGAGGGTAACCCGGGAACCCTCCTCCGTGGACAAATCCGGGCTAAAAAACGTAGCTATTACGACATTTCCAAATAAACTATCAGGCTACTCCAAAAACAGTGGCCCACATAGCCTGATGAAACGGAACAACCTTCGTGAGATTAGACTGTAACCATTGGGTCTCATCTTGCTGGTAGAAGTCGGTGTCCACCACCTCATTAGGGAATTGTCGCCAAAACGCAGACACCCTCAGACAGTTCCTTACTACATGGATCGTGGTCTCTTCCTGCCCATAAAAAGAGCAGCAATTATCTAGGGCAATATGACGCGCCACCCGTTGTTGATTCTTCAGGATTTTACATTTGACCACGAGCCACAGGAACGATCGAACCCATTGAGGGCCATTCCATTTCCAAATAACCTCCCACAGCTTGTTGCGGGACACCTGGGACTGACCCTCAATAAGTTCATAAGCCGACGCCAACGTGAACCTCCCATGGGGGGTAGGCACCCACATCAAGTGGTCCTCCCCGT
>JAOQMP010000003.1:5842306-5852691 GCA_027563575.1 Erythroxylum pedicellare
CATGCATCCGTGAGTATCATGCTGCATTTTTTACCATTAAGGGGTATGAATGTTTCCCATTCCTTGGCAGATACGAGTAATTGAAAGAAATTGTGAAATTCCGCATGAAGGTCCTTTCTGTGATCTGATGTGGAGTGATCCTGAAGATATTGAAACATGGGCAGTTAGTCCCAGAGGAGCAGGTTGGCTTTTTGGATCAAGAGTCACATCTGAGGTAATCCAGTCTTAACAAATCTCATTAGGGTAAAATTCTCTTGATTTTTTGCCTTCTTATATCCATTTTATTTCTGTGTACTTGCAGTTCAATCACATTAACAATCTTGATCTGGTTTGTCGAGCACATCAACTTGTACAAGAGGGTCTAAAGTACATGTTTCAAGATAAAGGCTTAGTAACAGTAAGATTTTGGCTATTTGTGTTTTTCGTTGAGGCCAAACTTATTTGCGAAATAAATGTTAATGCTAGCCTTAACTATTGTAGGTGTGGTCAGCTCCAAATTATTGTTACCGTTGTGGGAATGTGGCCTCCATATTGAGCTTCAATGAAAATATGGTGAGTATCAGAAACTTGCCCATTTAATGTCCTAAACACACCTAACTATGATCTGGTGAAACCAGTGATTCACCTCTGTGAGGAGTCCTCCTTTATGTTATTGCAGCTTAGATCTGCCATCTGTTCTTGAGTTTGCCCTTTCTCCTAGGAATATCAATAACTAGTATAACAATTTAATTTGGCCTTCTTGGAAAACCGAGGGAAGTAGGGCTGGATCAATAGATAATGTATACGTTAACTGAATTTACTCAGTTGGAAAGAGAATCTGCTAAAATAGAAATTGTGAAGCTGTAACGTTAGAACTTTGTACTCAGAAGAAAAAAAACAAAATAAATTACTTAGACCCTCATATCCATCTCATATCCATCTGAATATAGGGGGTATCCTGCGGAAAAAAGATCTTCCCATATACCCAAATCATTTCACTTTGTTTTGGTTTTAAAAACATTTCTCCATGCTGTTGTTGTCAAAGCCTAAAGTTCATATACTTGCATGGATTAGAAAAACCAGAAAAGAAGAAAGAGAAGCAGAAGACAGATCGGAGACATAAAAATAAGTTTAAAAAAAGAGATGCATATTCATATTAATTTATTTTGCCTCAAAACCTGCTTTTGGAGAAATTGGTGTTTAGATGGCAGTATGAGGATAATGATACCTTGGGAAATAAATTAGACAAATAAATGTGAATTTCGTATCTGCTTGCATCATTTGGGACGAAAGCTAAAATCATCCCTTGTATTCTACTTTACCATTTGCTCGAGTTTTTCACATGCATTATATTGTGTGCCATAGGAGAGAGAAGTGAAGTTTTTCACTGAAACGGAGGAGAACAATCAGATGAGGGGGCCCAGAACCGGAGTACCTTATTTCTTATGATTGCCAATTTGTAAAATTGTGATGTATTGACTGGTTAATGAGAAAGAGCTGTCATATTGAAGCCAGGGTGAATACGTCGATGTAGACATGTTTACAGGTGGGGGACCTTTGATTTGCTTGGAATGACATTGCCCATCCAATTTAAAAGGCTGATTCTGGGATCTGTAGCATTCTGTTTTGCCATTTTTGTTTTCTTTCTGGGTTGTTTATTTATTAGATAATTCTTCCTTCAAGTTCTTTGTCATGCAAAATTTGGAAAAGTTAGTCTGCTTCTCAATGTTCTTTGCCTTTATTTTTCTAAAAAAAGATAGGCAACTGATGGTTTTGATCACTGCTGATTGGTGGGATTCACATGTGGGTTTCCATTATAACCTGATTCTTGGAGTCAAAACCAACTTGGTTATCTTCTTGTTGGATGCAAGAATCGTAATAAACACATTGATGAGACTTGGAAAAAAATAAAAATAAAAAGGAGCTCGTGCAGTTTGCTGGTCATAAAGTCAAAAGGAGTTTGGCATTTTGCGGAGTTTGCTGAAGTAGGGAAATATGGAAAGGAGGCAGATGGCAGCCGAATGGTGTTGTTTTACAACCATTTAGCTATCTATGAGCTTTAGATGTTCTCCTAACATTAATCTGTAGTCATCCACCTTTGAGAGTATTTCAAGTAAATCCGTATATATAATAACTTATAAATACCGTATAATTTGTAAATAACGTATTTGACATTTGTAAGCTTTATATATTTATTCTTTTTTTTGAAAATATATTTATTCTTTATACTCCGATTAAAAGGTTTTGGTAATGACTTAATATCTTAAATTAATAGACTTTTTGAGAGACTTAATTCTCTAATCGAGTCACTCCTCCACTATCACATATTATATTTGTGTTATGTATAAATGTTATTATTTAATGAATTTAAAATATGATAAATAATAAAATAGCAATATAATATTTCATATGTTTTAATTCATAATTATTTTAGGATATTTTATATTTTATTTATTAAATAACAAAATTTATACAATACTCAAATATAATATGTGAGTCATATAATAATAATATTAAATTGACGTCATTCATTAATCGAACTACTTTTGTTAAAAAATAAATATTAGCAAGAATGTTTTTGATTCCATTATTGCGTTGGAAGCAAGTCTTAAGAAAAGGAGTTTTTGATTCCATTATTGCTAAGCCTAAAATGCCTTTATCTCATTGGTAATGGCCTTTGTAGCCCTCCCCGACAAATGTGGAACCAACACAGGTGCACAAACCAACATCATCATTGGTTCACTAAACATTCCCTCGTCATCGTCGTCCCAACCAAGTTCCCATTGTTGTTCAAAAGCTTGTCGCAAAATTAAATAATTATAATTAAAAAATAAAAAGCAAACCAAGAGATGCTAAAGGGTAACAATTTGTTTCTGAGAAGCAAAAGCAATTTATTTGGCATTGCAAGACGCAACACAAGCCTAGCTCTCGTTTGTTTCCCAGCTCTCTTCTTCCCTTCACTCTCCGCACTCACTCCTCACCTTAAGATGTCTTCAACTACGGCTCCCGTCACCTCGCCTCCGGTGGCCAAGAAGGTTAAGCATGTCATGGAGTTGTTCGGCGACTCCAGGCTCGATAACTACTACTGGCTTCGCGACGACTCTCGCTCCGACCCGGAGGTCCTTTCCTATCTTCGTCAAGAGAATGCTTATACCGATTTTGTTATGTCTGGTAAGCGACGTTTTGACTGCAAAGTTTTTGTCTTTTTTAGTTGGGCTGTTTAAAGATTCAGCTGTGATTACCAAAATGTGCTATTTGGGACCGATATTACATTCAGATCACTAACAACATAAGATCGTTTCCATTTGACAATCCTTACTTGTGTGTTTCCATATATGGTCAACATTTATGATTTAACGCTTTGTCTACGTTGGATTCTGTTACTAAATAACCATCTTAGGAACCAAGGAGTTTGAGCAGCAACTCTTTGCTGAAATAAGAGGACGAATCAAGGAGGATGACATAACTGCCCCACTAAGGAAAGGGCCTTTTTACTATTACAAAAGGACCTTGGAGGGGAAAGAGTATGTCCAACATTGCCGACGAGAAGTATCGAATCATGATGCTCCGCCTTCTGTATATGATATAATGCCAGAAGGATCAAATGATCCTCCTGAACATGTTATTTTGGACGAAAATCTTAAGGCTGAATCATATGAATATTACTCAGTTGCTTCTTTGAAGGTGAATAACAGATTTATTTTTACTTTGATGTTCTTGGATTGAGTACTACGGTTGTTCATATGTTTGTTCTCTTTACTTAGGCTAGTCCAAATCATAAGCTGGTTGCTTATGTAGAAGATACCAAAGGAAATGAAATCTATGATGTTTTTGTCATTGATGCGGAAACTAGAGCTCCTATTGGGAAGCCTCTAACAGGCACTACATCTTATTTTGAGTGGGCCGGGAATGATTCTTTGGTTTACATCACAATGGATGACACCCTCCGACCGGACAAGGTATTGTTCGATTCGCTTATATTTCATGTTGAAGAGGTGATTAATGACTAAAGCACTTTATTTTTACTAGCAATTAATCTAACCGATAAATTGGAGCAGATTTTTGTGTTAATTAATGACTGAAGCACTTTATTTTCACTAGTAATTAATCTAACATTCCCGCCTAACACAAATCACAATAAATCATAAATCCTGAATGAATAAGGGCAATGTGACTTCAACATGAACCCTGTCATCACTCATAAAAGCTCTAATACCATGTCAAGAGATCTTTTAATTCTCAAGCCTGAGTTGTCAGTTATCATAAGTTAACAATGATTGATCATTCTTCTTTAGTGAAACATGCTCCTGGAGCCAAAGAATATGACTACTAATACTTGCATGTAAGAGCTTCTCCTTAGTCAAGGAGACAGAATGGGAGTCAAGAAACCTTTGAATTGGTTGATATTATCCAGAGCAAGCTCAAGAATTGAACTTCACGGAGAAAGTTTTATGGTGAAAGAAAGAGATAAGAAACAGAAGCTTTTGAAAGAGATAAGAACCAGAAGCTTTTGAGCTTGATTTCTACAGACTCTGCTTTAATCAATTTCTTTTCTAGGTTTGCATATTAAAGATCATGTTTGGTTTTACACTAGCATAATCTTCAGAAGGTGATCATTCATCGGATGAATAATAATGACCTTTACAACAATGCATATTTGTACCATGCCTTAAGCAACACTAACGGTAGTCCAAATATTGAGAAACTTTCTCACAATTGAACATATCAATTAGTGTGAAAAAGATTTGGATCCTTTTACTTTTTTAAACTCTCCTTTCTGATGTTAATGTCCTAATAATCGTGTTCTTCGAACTTTGAAACTGGCTAGTGGCCCCCATTGGCTATATAAGATATTTGTATTGGGTTGAACCAGTACAGTGATTGAAGTACTTTTTCCTTGTCGATAGTTTGAGAAACATTTTCGACGTTATATTTGTGCATAGATTAATCTATTTATGATTCCTTTAACAGGTTTGGTTGCATAAGTTGGGAACAGACCAGTCCAATGACTCCTGCCTTTACGAGGAAAAAGATGATATGTTTTCTCTTGATCTTCAAGCATCAGAAAGTGAAAAGTTTTTGTTTATTGGATCTGAAAGCAAGACAACAAGATTCGTTTTTTATATTGACATTTCAACACCTGATGACGGTCTTAAAGTTTTGACACCTCGTGAAGTTGGTATTGATACATCAGTCAGTCATCGCGGAAATCATTTCTTTATTCAGAGGAGAAGTAATGAGTATTTCAACTCAGAGCTGTTAGCCTGTCCTGTGGATAATACTTCTGCAATTACTGTTCTTATTCCCCATAGAGAAAGGTGATATTTGCTTCTTATGAAATTTGGGTTCACTTTATGTCTTTTCTTAAAATTCAATTTACTTCAACTTATAACCATTCTTAGATATTCATCTCAGAACCATTACTATGCCATGGACAACCTGGTTATCATTTAGTTTTGCTGCTATTTTTGATATTTTTATGTCTGATTAGTGCAGTAAACTGTCCACCATCCAATTATTTTTTGTTTTGTTTTAAACTATTGTGGTTTTGTGCAGCATAAAAATTCAGGATATTCAACTTTTTGCTGATAACCTGGTTGTGTGTGAGCGTGAAAATGGTTTGCCCAAATTAACAGTTTATCACCTTCCAGCTATTGATGAGCCACTTACAAGGCTTAAAGATGGTCAAAATGTTGACTTCATTGATCCCGTATACTCTGTAGATCTGAAAACGTCTGAGTTTTCTTCCAGCATTTTGAGGTTTTCTTACAGCTCACTGCGGACACCATCATCTGTGTACGACTATGATATGAACTCAGGTGTTTCTGTACGAAAGAAGATTGAATCAGTAAGATAACAAAGTGACTGCTTCTTAAATATGATTATTCATTTCATTATCCAATCAACTGGACGGCCTTTAAATAATATCTATATTCCTTATTTTAGATGATTACCTAAATTTATTCCTACTATATAATTAAGTCATACCATTTCACTACATATAGAAAGTAACTTGTTTTCATAACCAGGTTGGGTCGATACGAAGTTAAAGCTCCCCATTTTCTAGCCTTCTTATGTTTTAGTTTCACTATTAGTCTTACTCTTTCAATATTCTCGATTAGAACTTTAGTTTGCTAATACTATCTTCTAATGTGGCAGAAACAAAGGGTTCGTGAATGAAAGCTATTAGAGTATCTCATATTGACTAAACATGAAAAGGTTAAAGGGTTTATAAGTGGTAAGGATCAATTATCCAAATGACTAGTTCTAGTCACTTTGACAATAATTGACTCAAGCCTAATTCTTGTTAGTGGACTCTACATTCTACCCATATTAAAAATTTTATTATGACATCAAAACAGGTTTAATTTGGATTACTAATTTTTCGATTGTTCGTCTGGATATCCAGTCCCAGCAGTCCGGTTCGGTTACCACTGCATTTATTTTAAGTGACAACTGGATATTCATTTCCAGTTGCACTTGAGAGGAAATGTTAGAGTATCTCATATTGATTAAACATGAAAATGTTAAAAGGTTTATAAGTGGTAAGAGCCAATTATCCAAATGACTAGTTCTAGTCATTTTGACAATGGTTGACCTAAGCCTAATTCTTGTTAATGGACTCTATACGCTGCCCATATTAAAAATTCTAATAAAAGCTAATATAGATAATGAAAAACCTTTGTTTAATTTTCCAAATAATAATAGGACTTTAATCTTAAATACTTGAGTATGTTGATTGAAATAGGAAAATTTGAAAACTAGGATACTGAAGTTCAGATTGTTTACTGAATATTCAGAACATACATTAGAGGAAATGATTGCGTCTGTATTGTTCATTTCAGTTGTTATGCACTTCCTCTAATAATTAACTAGTTCTATGTTAACCCATTATGTTACTGTGTTGGTACCGTTAGCTTTCTCAATCAAATCTATTTTATTTTGTTTATTTTATTCAGATCTTGGGAGGCTTTGATTCATCTAAGTATGTTACTGAAAGGAAATGGGCGACTGCTTCAGATGGCACTATGATTCCTATATCTGTTGTTTATAGAAAGGATCTTGTGAAAATTGATGGGACTGATCCGTTGCTTCTTTATGGATATGGTTCATATGAGGTAATGAGTTCTGAAATACATTTTTTTCTGCTCTTGTAATGGTAAAGATCTGCATACTGTGGCTATGTTTGTAAGAAGTGGCAGAAGGAATCTTGATGACTTTTGTGATTAAAACTTTAATTTCTAAATTTGATCATTGTTCTGGTACTGCAATGGTGCATTGCTGTGCCGTCTATCAAATAAAAGCTCATATCATCTGTTGTGCTTTCGCTATGGTATTATGTTATGGTATTGTCTGCAAGTCGTAAACATCTCCTTTTCTTTTAAAGTTATCATTTGATCATGAGTTGAATTTATTGCTGATGGTTATTCATAGATCCGCTGTGTGGGTGCCTTTCTTTTCCGTTTCCTGCAAGTTCAAGACCTCTTTCCTCACTTACATCTTTATGTTGTATTTACTGGCTAACACCCCTAAGTTCTTGTTTAATGAATAGATATGTATAGATCCTGAATTCAAGGCATCGAGACTGTCTCTACTAGATCGGGGTTTTATATTTGCGATAGCTCACATTCGTGGGGGTGGCGAAATGGGCAGACAGTGGTATGAAAATGGGAAATTTTTGAAGAAAAAGAATACTTTCACAGATTTCATTGCTTGTGCAGAGTTTTTGATACAACAAAAGTACTGCTCAAAGGAAAGATTGTGCATTGAGGGAAGAAGTGCAGGGGGATTGCTCATTGGTTCTGTTCTTAACATGAGGCCAGACTTGTTTAAGGCTGCTGTTGCTGGAGTACCTTTTGTGGATGTTTTGACTACAATGCTTGATCCAACTATCCCTTTGACAACTTCAGAGTGGGAGGTACATCCTCTCTCTAAAGAGGGCTTATAATGTCTTTAACCAAAAGAACCCTTATTGAAATGCATAGAATATGCATGACTTCATATTACGAAAGAGTGTCGGTTGCTTTTCTTATCTCTGAATTTCTGTACTAATAATTTTCTCTCATGGCCTGAAATCTCTGTCTTGTTTCCTTTAAGCTATTCTGACTTCAGCATATTCTGCTTAGGGCCTGGTGCCTTTCTTCCGGAGTTGTTATTAACATAGGGATGTTTTGATATGACAGGAATGGGGAGACCCTCGGAAAGAAGAGTTCTACTTCTACATGAAGTCGTATTCCCCTGTTGACAATGTAAGCAACAGACAGCTCGGCATCATATCTGTTATTACCGTCTTGCATTACCCTGGGCTTAGAAAATCTAATAATAATTCTGTTAAAAATCAGTTGGAGCATATTGTGCGTTTATTTATAGCAATGTTGTATTTACCGTGATCCGCATCCATGCTTTGTGCAGGTTAAGGCTCAAAACTATCCTGAGATTCTTGTTACAGCTGGTTTAAATGGTAAGTATTAATTATTGAAACTTCAACTTGTTTGTCCATAACTGATCAATGTAAAAGCTTCTCATATGAGGGTCATGGATAGATGGGGCCAGAGTAATCGCTTGTCTTTGAGCTATCAGTCACTTAATATTGTTGCTCTAGATTTGCAGAACTGATCATGTTTTCTGTTATCATTTTCCTATTGGTTGTTAATTCAAAGCAAGAACTCACTTTTCTCTCGTGTTTAGTTGGATGGCACATCTCTATGAAAAAGACAATATGCCACATCAGGATCATGGAAACTTGAATTGAAATCTTAGCCTCCTGGCTTATACACTTAACATAGTAGTATTCCTGCAAACATCTCTTCACTTAAAAAACCTCAAGGGTGTTAATCTGAAAACTCATGAACTTTACTATGACCCATATATTGCAATGGCTTTTCTAATGGTGAGCACCATGCACTTAATTGGACTCTTTCATCTTTTCTGATAACTATAATCAGCACAGGATATAATGATGGATGTGACACTTGAGACTCAGAATCAATTAGAAATATTATCTTAGTCTGACCACGCTCATACATGATCATATTTAATACACATTCCTCATTCCGGCCTCCCAAATAGCCACGGTTGGTATAATGTTCGAATGTGGTGGAACTATGATAAAGAATTCTGAGTAGGGTTATGAATGATAATCTACACAAATACATTATTATACCGTATATACCGCCATCTAAGGAACATTTGTCCAGCTTACTATAGCTAACCTTTATTACCTTGATTATAACCACTTGTGATGTATTGTTTATGACTTTTAACCATTTATTCATGATTCCTCATGAATGTAACCGGCAAGTTATCATTTCAATTTTTCGTACAATTATATCTTCACCAGAGCATTGTCATTTTGACAAACATAGCTACTTAAGATGAATCTTTATTTGTAGTTTAGTTATCTTCAGTTCATATTCTGACGTCTTTCTTCTGCTAGTCACCATTGTTGATATAGCAACTGCCTAAAGTAGAATGTCATCTTTTATGATTAGTTGATTTCTACGCTCTGGGGTTGAAGCTTTTGGTGGGTGCCCTGTGTGGTCAGTGTACTTTCATGCTTTTCTCATAGAACAGTATCTGCTAGATTGGATAGATTGGGGAGAGGCATAATTGTTTTAAATATATCCCTTACATTTCTTCTCTTACATCTTGGTCTAAATTATGGAATGTCGAAACAGATCCACGTGTTTTGTATTCCGAACCTGCAAAATTTGTGGCGAAGCTGAGAGACATGAAAGCTGATGATAATGTACTATTATTCAAATGTGAACTTGGTGCTGGGCATTTCTCAAAGTCGGGAAGGTAAGGTTTATGTGAACAGTAGGTGTTTCTTGGAGCATTTTCAAGAGCTTATATGAAGTTTATTCATCTCATTCATTGATATATTACTAAAGGACCCCTAATCATTCATGATAACGCGATGACAAGTTTCTAACATCGATAAAATAATTTATAACCCTGAACTTGGTGGTAGAAAGTTAAGCCGTTTCTTCTGTTTAAATGGTTTTCTCGTGGTTGCAGGTTTGAGAAACTCCAAGAAGATGCATTTACTTATGCTTTTATTCTGAAGGCTCTTAACATGATTCCTGCTTGAATCTATGTGATTGCAACCTGAACATCATGTGTGGATTGCTGTGTTAAGTGATGTTTCATTCATGAGCATTCGAGAGGTTGAACAGATTTTGGTCGGAGATGTTTCCGCCGTTCCTGGAGCTCGTTACACGTTAATCCGGAAAACAGCACTTTTCTTTTATGAAATTAATAAATTTCTGATAACATTATTAACCTCTGATAAGTTTGTATAAAGTTATTTATATATATATATAAATGAACTTATTCTTCTTTTATTTTTATTATCGTTTTCCTATCTTATAACTTTCATTTTATTAAATTTAATTTATAAATTG
>JAOQMP010000003.1:5951952-5972821 GCA_027563575.1 Erythroxylum pedicellare
ATATTTCTTTCCATGGAAGTGAGAAGAAAAAATGCATTGATCACCTACCTCTACATTAGGTCATATTAGGACTTGGTCATGCTGCCTCAGACCTATCGGCCCTATGGACCCCAAGGCAAGTGTGGCACAATAGGAAGCCACCAAAAACAAATAAAAACAATTTAAAGAGAAAAATAACTAAATACATAAACAAATAATTACATAAATAAATAAAAGTAAAAATTAGAATTAGAATTAGAATTCAAATTTTGAAAAAAAATCAAAGTATTAATATTAAATTAAATTTTAGTCTAATAATTTAAATAATTATCCTTACATAAAATGGATAAATACTATAAACTACAACTAACAAAACATCTATTGTCAAAGTTTCTACATTTATAAAAATACTAACTCACCTTTTTTTAATAATTTGCTTATTTGTTATCTGTTTTTCTGTGAAGCATAACATATTATTGTCCAATGTTTTATAGAAATTGCAACATACTCAGATAAGTAAAATGTAAAGGAGATTGAAATCAATCTAAAGTAAATGCAAATATAACATATTCTATAGGACAATCCCATTACAGGAAGAGATCTACCAAATTGCAAGTTAGTGAGTTCATGTTCTAAAACTGTACCTAATTCTACAAATTTGACCTAAACATATTATTTTCATTTTAATTAAAATCAAATATAATAATTTTTTATATTCAATCAATTATAATATTCAATACCGATAAATTGAATTAAATTTACTCTCAATTGTCTTGACATACGGACAATTTGAAGAATTCAAGAAACAATTATAATTGCTCGTAAACAAAACTTGAGACTCCATTTTACATCAACTAAAACTTATAGATTAAGTAAACATAGAGCAACAATCTAAGATCGACACTATCAAGTAGATCATTCATTTTCAGATTTCAATTCACCTGTACTAATATTGTACCAAGTCTTTTCTGCAAGTGATCTCTGAGGGGTCCTTAAGAGTCTCCAGTTCTAGTCTTGATTTCAGAATTTCTCAAGACTTACAAAATGCTTGAGGTTGAGTTGGAATCTCTTAACCAACACTTAGGCTGAGCCTGGCTTGAACTCGTAGGGTCGCAATACTTCTGTTGTATTATTAACATGCAGTGCTTGCTTTGCTAGAAAGCTTGCCGGTGATTGAGTCAATAGCATCATGACTCGTAAGGCTAAGGCACGAAATTTTATTTCAGTATTGAAATCAGGATCCTCGTATCAACTTAAAGAGCAATTCTTACAAGTTTATAAATGTATGGTTTTCTTTGCTTTGTGATGTGAGTGACCGAGCCCTTGGAACAGCTGATCTTACTCAACCTCAAATGGACTGTAAAAGCATGTTAAAGTATGCAAAAGATGGTCAGACTACAATTGAGCACAGAAAAACTGAGATTCCTTAATAAGATATTTGTGTGAAGTTTATGAGAAGACTCTGTATGGTTCTGCAAAGAAGCAGTATGGGTGAGCTCTGTCAACTTTTCCACCGCCACCTTCACGCCTGATTACATGAATTTCTGTGATTTTTGGGATTTGCAGTTGCTCCATGAACAGGAAATCCTTCTACATCCAGTACAGGTCAATCCATTATTCATTCCCATCAACCGCTGGCATTACTTAATCTTAGGATGGCTTATTCGTTTTTTAATTCTCAGGAAAGTATATAGAACGCACGGATAGTGCAGAACAAAGCCAAATTGGAGATGTATACAAACTTTAGCTACTTGTTATTCTTTTTTTTTTTTGAAAAGAGAAAAAATTGAATTAATAAAGAATGAGGTTACAGAACAACAGATGTCCAAGGGTATACCCTTCAGTATTCAACACAACAAAGAAGAACTACCAAATACTAGATATTAAACTGAAAACATTGGTTGGAAATTCGGAGGAATTTGAATTTGTGGCCAGGTGGTGCAAGGTTACGCAAGAGTAAGAGCTCGCTGATTCCCTTTTCCGTGACTAGTGTTCCCACAGTTTTGCTTGTAGCCGCAAGCCTTCTCGAGTTTCTTTCCTTCAAAATGGACTGAACTGTCAGACCCATGGTTATAATATATGTCCCTCTTTGGGCTTTAGGAATGGATGAATGGGTTGTCAGTCAATGAATGATACTAGTTAATGAGTTATCGGATATATTCCAGCAACAAACATAATTGACTTGTTCCCAAATCATGGTAGTTGTCGACCCAAGAAGAAGAGATGGTCCTTGGATTCATCAGGCGTTAAGTAGAGTGGGCAAGATACATTAATATCAATGTAGGATAATCGATCAGCAGAGCCAAGTTTATTCTTCATCGTTTGCCAGACAAGGAAGGACAGCTTAAAGGGGAGAGTTTTATGCCAGACTATGGTGTTCCAACTAACCACGGAAGTCTTCAATCGGAGGAGGTCGATAATGCGTTTGCTCATCAGTTGATGAGTAGGCTGGTTTTTCTAGAAAAATAATTCAGAGCTGTGGGACAATATATTAGGAAAGGGGTTTCAGCAAAGCCTTGGTAGGGTTGGCCATTAGAAGCAGAACTTTGGTGCAATGTATTCAGGCCTTACTTAGGCCTGGGAGCAGGGGTATTGTCGAGTGACTGTCGAAGTTGACTCCTTAAAATTATTAATATTCTCTCTTATTCTATCTTTGTGCTTACTGGGGTTTTTTTTTTCTTGGTGACAGGTATACAGGAATTTCTACATTGGTTTTGGGAGGATCTTCTCCGGCATGTAGATTAGTGAGTGGACAGATTGACAAATTTGACAGTTATCCTTCGTCCGGGCCTATACACTCTTCCGAAGCTACTAGTTGGCATCCAGGAGTTGTTCCACAGAGATGGAGATGGCAAGCTGTATTTCAGATATTGATTTTTGTATTTTCCTTGTAAAACTAAAAATTTTTAGGAAAATAGTAATGTTTTAAAAATTGGATTGAAAGTTAAAATAGAGATTTAAAAGATTCAATTAGTATTAGTCTGTCACAAAATTTGGTAAAAATTAATAAAATTGAAGAATTTAAAAAATGATTAAAAAGACTATATTTATTCATAAAAAATTTAAATTTTAATTAAAAAGAAATTTTTAAATAAAATTAATTGGTTTATTTTGATTTATAAAAAATGATTATTTTATAAAATTGACTAATTAATTAATAAATTGATTAGTTTTTAATAACAAAGATTATTAGACTAAATTAAATTAAAAAATTAAAGTAAAAATTGTTTAATTAAAAAATTTTACTATTAAATTGTCTTTAAAACATTGATTATTAGGTGATGAGATGTCGTTCATATTATTCTATCTTTGTCGTTTTTCTACCCTGACTTCAACCAAGAGGAAGATTGTTTGTTTGACGGCGTGGTTAGCATTGGTAGGTTGTGTTGCAGGACCAATGAACTCAACATCAAGCCAGAAAGCAAATCCATGCAGAGGAGCTACAATCAACATAGATATGAAAAACAGAGATGTAGGTTGAGTCCGGCCCAATACAAATTCAATAAGATAAATTTACATTAAACAGGCTTTGGATCCAACTTAAATTTGAGAATGATCATAGTATGAGTTTGTGACAGGACTTGGTGAAGCACAATGCAAAGAGAAAAGGCATGCATGATGCATAACAAGTAGTAGGTGCAATGAACATCAGTAAATCAGGAATTGATAAGATAGGGTACATTTTCACAGCACAAGATTGTTCACCCTCTCAAGCTGATAAGTCTGCCATTAAAACAAACATCCATTGATTGGGGGTCTCTCTCGTGAACTTCAGTAGCCAAAGTTCAAATACTGTTGATTTTGGTTAATACATTGTACTCCAGTATTACTCCTCTTCTTCCTCTACCAAGCAGACAAACAAAGACGATGTTCCCAAGTTCAACCCGACAGAGCCCCGGGACTGGACCCAAATCCACGAGGTTTTGGTTTTCCTTAAAATGAATTTTAAGAAGTTTGATGACAGAAGCATAGGATCGGACCCCACCGAACCAGGGTTTTAAGGTCTTGGTTCTTATTTTCTTAAAACCCCAAAACGCATACATAACATAACGCAACCGCTCTCCCTATTTCACCTCTTTGACTCTGTAGCTCCCCATACCCGCCTCCTTGCGGTGGCGATTTCTTGATTTTCACTCTGACAACTTACAATGGCGATGAATATCGGCCACACAGCTACCGCAACAGCGAACAAAATCAAAGAAGTTCCGAATAAAGTGGACTACTTGAACCTTCCTTGCCCTATTCCCTATGAGGAGCTTCACCGTGAAGCGCTTAGTATGGTTTCTCTTAATACCCGTTTCGCTGCTTGTTCTCATTTATTGTTCTAATAAGTGATTCCCATTTGGGTTTCATCAAATGTTCCTTTGTTTTTTATGTGTCAGTTTACTTGTCTTGAGCTGTGTCGATACTGTTGGATCTTTTTATTGATTTGTTTTTGTTTACTTATCATTAATTTTATTAAGTGTAAGATTAAGTTTTGGGGTTGAAACTTTGCGTCTTTTGAAGTGTTGATTTTGAATTTATTGGAATGGCTTCACAGTGTCCTTAAAGCCAGAGCTGTTTGAGGGTTTGCGCTTTGATTTTACCAAAGGCCTGAATCAGAAATTCTCACTCAGTCACAGGTGTATTTGGCTCTTTTTCTTTCGGTTTAAGGAAAAGAGTTCTTCTTTTCCCTCTCAAGTTATTTATACCGTTTGCCATTTGCTTCACTCTTCATTTCTTATTCATTCTGGTTAATGATGATTTTATCAACCATCTATCAGCGTGTTCATGGGACCTACAGAAATTCCTTCACAGTCTTCTGAAGCTATAAAGATTCCAACTGCTCACTATGAGTTTGGTGCTAATTTCATAGACCCGCAGGTAGAAAGTCGTTGGCTTGTTTTAGCTGTTTCTCCTTTTGTGATAATCACATTGAGATAATTGGCGAATTAAACATTGAGATAATTGGTGATGGCATATTGATAGTTGATGCTTTTTGGGAGGGTCTTGACTGATGGGAGAGTCAATGCACGAGTGAAATGTGATTTGACTGATAATCTCGCCTTGAAGGCTAATGCTCAGGTATAAAATACTGATTTTGATCAAAATTTCTCTCCTTTTTTCTTTATCTTTTGTTTTATTATTTTAAAGAATCGGAAGAAAAGAAAAGGGTGGAGGAGAAGCAACCTGTTCATGGATTTGTAACTGTGCTATGCTTTGTTTCTTCCTTTCTGTCCAGCTTACCAGTGAGCCTCATATGTCACACGCCATGTTCAACTTTGATTACAAGGTCTAGTACTCATACTTTATCACTATAGAATCATATATGAGGATGCACTTGTTGTAACTGACATGATACTCTTGTCAAAATAGAGGCATACTAACAGCAGCATAAGTTATCTTGAAGCTGATATAGTTCCTTTCTGTATCTAGCTTAGAGGGAGGGAAAATGCATACTCACTTAGCCTATTGCCGTTCCATGGGAAGTTGTTTGACTGCAGTAAGGCTTCCATATAGTTAAATAAGAGTAAGCAAGCTGAAATATGCGTAGGGAGAGATAGCTAGATACAAAGTCAAGATTGATTTCTAAATTAGATTGGCATGAACCTTGTCATATCTTCTGAGTGATATTGTAAATTCACGGGGGCTAGCATCTGGGTAGAATCTGATATGCAATGGTTTTGCTTGTCATGTTTAAGGTAAGTGAATCCACTCCTTTACATGGTTGTATCCGTATAACTACTGTAAGAACATGACTAATCCTTAATTTTGTCTTTTTAGTTTTTGGGATTGCTCCAACTTTTTAGAGGACAACTAAACCTGCTGGTTGACTTTGGATCTTTCCTTTTTGAGTTTTACATGTTGCGTGTCTGCTACTTACCAATGAAAACTAATAATACAAATGATCTTGTGAGAGACAATTACTATTGATGGTATGGTAAAAAAAGTGATTACTTAACATATTCTGGATAGGAGTCATGGCTGGAGGTCCTAAGAAAGTATGATGATGCCATTATGTTTTTGTAATTTCTTTATTGAGATTCTTATGATGCTTTCCACTAGAAATTCCAGTGATTTGATTGAATAATTGCAATGCCTTTTCTTTTGAGAGTTTTTTCTGCCCTGTGTTTACATTTTTTCCATAAAGCAGGGTAAAGATTATAGGACTCAACTGCAACTTGGTAATGGTGCTCTATTCGGAGCCAGCTATATTCAGGTATATGTTTGACTTAGTCCATAAAATTTCTTATATGTTACTGTCCAATTCTCGAAAGTTATGAAGAATATATTTTGTTGTGGTATGCCGTTTATGTGTAATATTTTGTGGTCATAATTATTATGAAAGAGGGACAAAAGCATGGTGAGATCTAAAGCATTTTAAGATTCTGTCTATTAGTCGAATCCTTTTCTTCTACGATTCATCTCTAAACTGATTATTGAAGAAAGAAACTTGTAAAAAATCCCTCTGTTACTCCTTCAATGAAGTTGCTACGTACTTGATCGAAGAGGGGACTTGGTAGCATGTTCACTGGTGTGTTTAGGATTAAGTTGCCAATAGGGATGATAATGGGTCGGGCCGGGCCGACACCCATTGCACACAGCTGGATTCCTGCCTGAGCTTGCTCGGGCTGCTACTAAAAACGATGATGATTTGGTTTGTAGGTTTTTAAATCTACAGACGAACACGACATCATTTTGGTGGAAAGGTTTGGGCCGGGCTGAAATTACCATTCCTATCTTTTGTCCTTGAATGAATAATTTTTATAAAAGTATATTGCAGGTATTCCTATTCAAGTCCGGGCTGTATTTTCAATGGACATTCTGGTCATTTCCAACAGAAGTATAACCTTTTACTAGTTTAATTATCCCTTTGAAAAATTCAAATGATTAAATATTGATCTGAAACAAGTGAAGCTTCTTGGTACATTCAATGCCGACTTTGTGAAAAGTTTAAGTTAAGTAGATAAGAAGCAGCCTCATTGACAATTTAAGAAATGTGAACGAGGCCTTGAATCTATAATATGAACAAGGAAGTGTAATTGTTTGGAGGTTGATTTGACATATGTCTTAGTCTTGGTAAATAATTGTAAAGCTTTTATTCTCCAATCTGTGGAAACAGATTCAACAGCAATCTAATAAATGTTTTCATTGTCAAAAAGGTCGACTGAACTTCCTTCAAATAATGCAGCATGAGTTGAGTTAGAGGAATGAATTGGATTCCTAGATTGGTGTTAGAGATAAGTTACTACATCAGTACACTTTGGACCATATGAAAATGATGATGATTGTAAGATTTTGACAGGAAGTAAGAGGATTAAGAAATCTTAGAAGATTAACATGAAAATAGCCATTTAGTGGTTCTAATCCTTTGAAGAATTAAGCCATGTATGCGAGAATTTCTACAAGATATTGGGACATTTAAGAAGATGAAGCATCAAAATACCAGAATATATAAGAGAATCAAAATTTTGAAGAAGCCTAGAAAATCTCTTATTTGTTCAGAAAATAACTGCAAAATTTAAAATGTTAAGGCTTGCTGATTGTGTTTTTGTGTAACATATTGTTTAGTATCATAGTGAACTTGAAATGATTCTGAATGCAACATAAGCAAGGTTTTACACTTAAGCAGGTAATATAGGACCTTTTGCCAGTATTTCATTTTGTAATTCTACAAGATTATCTATAGTTATTATAAGTAATTTCAGTCTATCAGTGAATTCCACTTAACAGAACAAATCAAAATAAAAGTTCAACCGTAGACAGAGTGGTGAGGGAGAACTTATATCTATATACATGTTCTTGTCTGAGGAAATTAATCGTGTAGGACTGGAGGTTAATTCAGATGTGGAGAAATAGAACTCCCATTTGATTTTTAAACTGTCGATGCAAGTTGCCAATATGATTTACATTACGTTTGAAATTATTTCTTTTGCTTCTCTCTTTCACTCTCTCATACAAGATGGTAATTATACCTATTAGTTGTTATTACTTAGACAAAGTGCATCAGATAACTCATAACTCTTGTCTTGTGCAGAGTGTGACTCCTCATGTGTCTTTGGGTGGAGAAGTATTTTGGGCTGGTCAGCATCGCAAGTCTGGTATTGGATATGCTGCTCGGTATGAGACGGATGAGCTGGTATTTTGACATGGCTTTAATCCTTTTACTTATCCAGAACCAAATAATTATTTTATAATCATTTATTACTTCTACAAAGCTCCTGTTTCTTTGAAAATTTTAATTTTGCTCCGTTATTTTTCTTATTTAACAATTCCATGAGGGGCATTGAATGCTTACCAGAAGAGGCATTGAAAAAACTCTTGTTTTCAAAATCTAAAGGTTTATGTGTACTTATCAGTTTAAATATATTTCAATGAAGTCTTGCTGCAGTTCCGATTGTTAGAACTGATAATTGTTAGAGAGCAAAAGGATCTCTTTATCAAGGAAGTTCTCTAAACATTCTACGACTTTCAGTAGAAAGGAGTTCATACTCAAATATATCTTTTGTTTCTATCAAGCATCTTTTGTTCCTCACTTTAAAAACTACTTCATACCCGCAGGTTGCCACAGGGCAAGTTGCTAGCACTGGAATGGTTGCTTTGAGCTATGTTCAGAAGCTTTCTCAGAAGGTAGTTAAGTTTCTTGAGCTAGCTCATGTGATAGCTAACCTTTATTCTAATCCTATTTTGTTCAATTAAGGTGTCACTGGCTACAGATTTCATGTACAACTACATGTCAAAAGATGTCACATCAAGCGTTGGATATGATTACATCCTAAGACAAGTAAGTTTTAGGTCTTATGTGAAACATAATTTGAGAGCATTTTACATTCACATTTTCAGCGACGAAAATCGATTGGCAAAAAAGTTTGGCATATTGTGGTGAATCTATCTCTACTTAAATAGTCTATTAGACTCTATCTCCAATTTCAGTGTACTTGGTCTAGATATGTTCCTTCAAAAATTCTTAGTTGAAATAGTCCGTTCAAAAAGTGGTTTATCTATGTTTCATCATTCACTGGTTGTTTGCTATTTAGCTTTGGATTTTTATATTGCAAGGAAAGCCTTTATTCCAGAAACGTGTGTTACTCCACTAATTGTTTAAACCAGTGTCTTCAGTGGGTTTACCTGCAAACTTGTACGTAACTAGATGGTTAGCTTGTTCAATTTGTAGACAGGAGTCTTGCAATTAATTTTTTTCCCGTATGCTTTTCAATTTTAATTTGCAACTTTTTGGTTTTCTTTCTTTAATCTTTCCTGCATGCAAATTATGATCTTTTCAAAAAGCACAGCAGGTTGCAGCCCAAGTAAAGAGAAAACATATCATTCCAAGAAAGAGAATCGACAAGATTTTCCACCATGAGAGCATTTTCTACTGGTGAAAATATAAACATAATTCCATTGGGAAGCACTTCTATTTTGTTCCTTTGTATTTTGTTCGCGAAAATTTAAACATAATCCTATGGGGGGGAACAACTAAAAATATAGCTAGGGATCACTATTATTTCCTTTACTGTACAATCACAATTATCTATTCAAGTGAGAAGTTTTCATTAAGCTAACAAAGATGTGTTTATTTGCAAGTTATAAGGGCAGCCCTTTTTGTGCAAGTCATATATGTTTGCAAATACTTATTTTGCTGGTGAGACAGGTAACTAGGGTAATCATGATCTCGATAAAGGATGTTACTTTTATTCCACGATTATTACTTGTTCACAAATATTTTTTTCTCCTTTGGCTTCTGGTTTGTTTACTTGATCAACTACTTGTACGTAAAACTTCCAGTCAATTGTTTAATAGTTGCAAACGTAAATGTGTTTGATCATCATATTGTAACTGATAACCTTGGCAGACTCTGCATTTTAGGATTCCAGGACACTAGAATAGTCTTAGATGAAACTCAAAATTTTACACTCTTTGCAATTGTTTCAGGCTCGTTTAAGAGGTAAGATTGACTCCAATGGCTGCGTATCAGCTTTCTTGGAAGAGCGTCTGAGCATGGGCCTCATGTTCATTCTTTCCGCAGAGGTAAGTGGTTACTTTTCACACCTCTTGGTAGAATTTCTTGTTATCAGTTCCTAATAAAATGCAATACCTTTTTTATTGAACTTCTGCTCTCATGGTTTTAGTAGTAACAGGCATCTAATTTACCTTTTCATTCTTGTTCATCATTTTAAGTTTGAATATTCCAACCGATTGTGATAAATAGTTCTGCATTTATGTTTTGCAGTTAGATCATAGGAAGAAAGACTACAAATTTGGGTTCGGGTTAACGGTGGGGTGATTGAGTTTAACCCTGGAAGAGTTACTTGCAATTTCTCACAAACTTGGCACTTGCTGCTAGTTAACCCCACAAATTCTTTTTGGGTCGACTTTACGATTAGTTTCAACATAAAGAGATCTTTTTGTACTGGTATTTAGTTACATTACTTGTGCAGCAGCATGACCTGCTGCAAACAGTTTAAGGCGCAGTATTCATTGAATTAGTAGTTGGAAGTTCTTGAATTTCTCTGCTCCAAAGTTGTATTACTTTGTACCAGTGAAAAGTAGCAATGCCTTTGATACTTTATGCTCTCTGAATGACCAACCAAAGACTGTTTAGTTTATAGTTGATTGCTTATCATGTAGAAGTGAGAGTTGATCTGGTTTTTAAGTATTTATGAACGATCTAAGGACCACTGAGCAGAGCACTATCAAACATCTCAAATTTTGACATTACACTTTTGTGCTAAATCCTAATGAAAGAGATGATTTGCAAATTTGGAATTAAGTATATATTAGATTAAAGAAATTGGTAAATGCCACCCCGCTAATTCATGTCTTATATAAGTCATATAGTAAAGGAAGGAGGACTGAGATACACATAAATACATAATACATTGATGGTGGCTGAGTGAGTGATGAAGAAGACAACAAGAGAAGTAAGAGAAAAAAGAACCAAGGAAGAAGAGGAAGTAGATCAACTGCTTCAAGCTGCTCAGGATGATTTGGTTTTGAAGCTTTCTGTGGATTCTCACATGTCCCGCGTCGATTACTTCGGATTGCGTGATGATCTGCAGCGTCGATTCCAAGCCCTCAAATCTCCATCCCCAACCATCACCAATCGATCATCTTCTTCTTCTAGTACCGCCGTAGTCGCCGAATCAGATGCTAATGTTAATTCTGATCAACAAGTAGATAATCTCTTATCTCGATTCGCTGCTCTCAAAGCTCCTGCTTCTTCTTCGTCTCCAATAACAGCCGTTACTACTACTGAATCAAAAACTGATCTCCAAGAAGAAGAAGACGAAGATGAGGTAGAGAAGATTATTCAGTGGGCCAAAGACGCCGCTCGTCTCGATCCTTCTCCACCATTCAACGATGACGACGACGACGACGAGGAGATAACGGATGACGACGACGACGACGATAAACCCAAGGTGGGTCTTCGTCAAAACCATAAATGACCCTTAAGCGAGCATATTTATGTTTTGACTATTTGTTTGTGCAATTGGGATCTATCTCTGTATGCGGATTTTTCATTTAAGCTATAGAATGGGCTTTTTTTATCTGCTGCAATCGTGAGATGTATGAATTTTGATTTGAGGTTGCATGATTGAAGTTGAACCATGTTTCTTACAATACAAACGTATAGCCAGACAACATCAACCTGCTGTTCCAATCCTTTTGGAGCAAGCATAATCCTCAACAACACTTGTAAGAATACAATCTCTAAAACAATTGTACAAAATGCTTTCAATTCTTAGCTCAAAATGATTTGAGTCCTGCTGCAGTTCTTCCCTCTGTATACTGCTCTGCAAATATGGAGAACTCTGGTAAAAAAATTCATCCCAAGTGCAGTCCAGTGTCATAACAACTATAAATAGCAAACCACATATCACATGTTGCCCACACTGTTAATTCCGTTGGTAAACTTGTCGGTTTTTCCACAAGTATGTATGTTGGAAATAGAAGAGAAGGTATGATAGCCATTACCTTGTTGAAATCAACGGAAGCCATAGTCATCTTAGTCCTCTTCACTAGAAACTGCATTTTACCTTAAAGCTTAGTGGCAATCATTAAGAACCAAGCCAGACTGCCAATTTAAACATCATGCTCTGCTGCTCATCTCCTTACAGTGATGAGATTGTGCAATCATGCAACCAATTATCGTTATCAGACTTTTAACTTTTGGTACCAGGGCTGACGATATGCATATAGGATATAATAGGGCATACAAATGGGAACAGAGCAACCATCAAGATGCACCAATCCCAATAACTATTTAGATGCATATACTGTTTGTTACAATACCACTAAGTTACAACGAAACTAAGTGTCTTAGCAAGACTGTTCCTACGAATCAAGGATAGTTTATGATCCACATGAGATCCAAATGTATGAAGAAGATTTCATTGGCTATAGAAGGACAATGCTGTCATGCACAGCCATTGTTCTATAACAAAGAGCAACGACCATGATGGTATCTGATGGCAGTTTTTACATTGAATACATCACTTTGCAGTGCCCTCATCATGCTTGGGACTTTGAGAAAATGTGTATATCCTGATATGCATATCCAGTTATGTACAATTGCAACACCTATTTGTATGAATAGAACATTCCTTGTCAATTTTGGCAAATGGAGAAATTCACCCTTATCCACAAGCCATCCTTGACTCCAGACTTTACAAAAACCAACCTCAGATTTTGGTACACTGGAAAGGCTTGTCGCCAGCGGAAGCTTCTTGGGAGGATCTATCTTCTTTTCGCCACATATTTCCATCTTTTATGCTTGACAAGCACCGTGTTCATGGGGAGGGTAGTGTTAAAGGTGGATAAATTCTCCAAGGCACTAGTTTATCAAAGAAGTGGTATGATTTCACAGAGTTTACAGATGAAAGAAGTTACAATTAGTAACTATCTGTTAACTCCTGCCGATTTTACTCCTTTAATTACTCCAGGGATTTCAGATTTAGTAGGTTGGTCAGTTCCTGTTATTTTGTAATAGTGATTGTGTGACTCCTCATTAGCAGGGGATAGTTATTTTGACGTCTTTAAATTGTAATGAGAGAAAGGAATAAAACAGTAGAAAATATATGTTCATAAACTAGTTTCATGAGATCAAAACCAAAGAGTGATTAAATAGCAAAAACCAGCACCAATCTATCAGCTTACTCCTGCATATTCAAATTAGTCAAAAACATAAAAACGGTTCTTTACAGCTTTGGTAAATAAAACAAATACCAGAACTGAGTTACTTCTAAAACTAAAAATTTGGCCTACTCCCAAATTTTCAATAGCTACTGGCTATACAGATGCATGTAGACGTAGTTCCCCTCCCTATTGCTTATTTGAGAAATTGGTATCAGACAACTTTTTCTTGCAGATGAGCAGAATCTTATTCAGGCTTTAGAGAACTTCTGCCTTCTATACATTTTGCAGCTAAATTGACCAACCATTACCTCTGAGCTGTTGTTGGAGGCATTGGATATGCCATAGGACCCATGTTCATTGGTGCACCAGGAACCACTGCTCCGGGTACTGCCCCTGGCATTGCTCCAGGTATTGGAGCTCGGACTCCATAAGCCATGTGAGCTGGTGCAGGAAGATTCACAGGTGTGCCAACGGCTGATACAAGGGGACCTCCAATTGGCTGGCCTATTGACGGGGGACCATACATGCCAATTCCCGGGGGTGCGGCCGGGTGTTGAGGTTTTGATGCTTTGCCCGAAGCAGCTCCAGCAGCCGAACCATTTGTTTGGCCAGTTATCGGCCCCTGTGGAGTTGAAATATCTCCATTGTTAACACTGGTTATATCATGAATGCTGGAACGCCTCCTATCTTTGTTCATAGAGTTCAGACGAATGAAATACTTTTGGGCATGGCTTGCCACTTGGGTAGGTGTTCTTGACACGACAAAGTTTCTGGATATACTTCGCCAATCTCCTTTCCCATACTTTTCCAACCCAAGAAGAAATAATCTGTTCACCATAGAACATAAAGGTCAATGCCACCAACAGAAATAGAGCTTATCAATATGAAGAAGAAAAGGGCGTCAAAGAAAACATGGATATGAAACAAGAGGGTGCAGGGAAAGAGATGCTTCAAAGACCAGGATGCAGCAACACTCCCAGCAGTCTTACAAACTTTGTTAGGGCCCCAAAAGGATCAATTTAATCTATTGTTAACTTTTAATGGAACTTCCAAGAAGTGAACTGCCAAAATGGAAACTTGATGATCAATTTTTAATGGTGGTATCAATGAAGATCGCCACATTCTCACAAAATGATAGGAAGACAGTGCCAGGCACTGTAGTAATGGTCATGGATTCATTAAATGACAGATGCAGAACATCGGTCTAGGGAATTAGTATTCAGGAACAGATGGAACGTTCTCTACTATGAAGACAACAGAACTCAAAAATCTTTTTATCTGTCTTCTGGTCATAACAAAAGGGAAAAATAGGAAACATAAACAAAAAGGGAAGGATAACAATAAAGGGGTGTATAGGACCTCACTTCGAACCCCAGGCTCCGGAATTGGATATGTACAAAAGCAATTCTACCAAGCAAAAAAGTATAGGAAAATAAGAGTCATGCAATTTTATGATTTCTCAACTAGTAATTCTAAAAACGCAAGGATTTGGAATTTATTTCACCTTAAAAGAGATTGAATCCTACCTAACACAGAAACCTTAAACTGAACTTATCTTAATTCATCCATTAATAAAGATTAAATTGACAAAAAAGGAAAACAGTCTACCAGAGAAATAACACCAAACTAATTCCAGTTGTGCATCAGAACATGACAAAACTCTACAGACGTTATTTGGCTAGTTATCATGCACATTACTCTTGTTGTAGCCCAATGGCATCATCACTAAGAAGTCTTTAACAAAACCAAATTGCAGGATTATAATTACATGCAGCAATCTTACTTTGTGGATTCATTTCATTTTTCTTTCGCAAAACATAACCACAATGAATTAAATGCACACACATTTCAGAACTCAGATGGTTCCAAACATGAACCGTCCCCGTCTAAAAGTGTTGTCTGATATAATGATAGCTAAAGTTGTTGAGAAGATCTATTCAACCTTCTTGCACAAAAGTTAAGGAAAGCAACTGTCTCAAATACAGATAAAATATCACCCTATGGAATTTCTCAAGTTGTAATCCTGAAATGCCATGAGAAAACCCAACCTGGATGGCTGACTAGGCACAGAAGATGAAATTCATGAAATTTGAACGAGTACCGAGAATGATAAAATTGTATCAACAGTACCACTGAATATACTTCACCAAGAAATAGAATAAATAGATGGCTCAAAACAAAAACGGCATAACAAGAGTTTAGACAATGCCACGCACCCACAAAATCATGCTCCACCTGAAATTAACCAACTATATAAAACAGTAACATATAAGCATTGAAAAAAAGGAGTGATATCAGGATAATTTAAACGACCAACTTTCAAGAGGCACTAAGCATTTTAGTGCTCAATAACAGAAAAAAGGATATATTCGGAATCTCTCGAACTACTGAGTTTGATGAGTCAGGTTATATAGAACTGATGAGATAGTTCCATTCCAAAAATAATATGGGCTCACAGCTTTTAATTTTAACATTGATGGTTTGAAATTATGAAAGAAAAAAAAAGTTTCAGCAACATATTGCTCTCAATGAACTTGAAATTTGTAAAAACTAAAAATGGCTACTTTCAGATTGTCACTCGTGCATTCTAATAGCAGATAACTTCTAATTAACAAAATCAAGGCCAAGGTGAATCATAAGAAGGAGATGGAGGGCTACCCTAAATCCAAGTTTACTAAGCAAATCCAAGGGAAGAAAAGTGCGTGCTCCATAACTAAAACAATATTACTAAAAGTAGAGGCATGCATGTTGGCATAATTAGACTGGATACTCTTAGTCGAGGTTTCCCTGACTGTCTTCATTCTTCAGTCTTCAGTGTTCAGTGCCATTAAGAATGAGAGGAGTTAGACACTGGTAGAAAAAGCCAGGCAATTAAAATGAAGAAGCACAACTTGGAGAGGGATGGAAACAAAAGCCTAAAAAGATTAATCAAAGGAAATCAAGTATTGACTAGTATTACTAGATCTTTTTGATGATTTTCCTTGAAATGGTGCATAATGGAGAAGTGGATCTTTGTTACTTGTACAAATGAATATCAGATAAAGTTGGTGGAGCTGAGTTCAAGTAAACAAAAAATTTACAAATTACACCAGAATGGATTTTAAGGAACACCAGTGGCCAAGTTGAGGTTATTGGACCAAAGACATGAACCAGTTAGAAAGTCCTAATCACATCGAATCTATAATCAGCAAAAAGTTTGGAACTTCAAGGGGAGCCATAGACAGTCAGCATTATATCTTGTTTAACCATAGATTTTCAGTTCTTGAATAGCTTACAAGCATACAAGTTTCCAAGGAAAACAGTGCAACAAAGCATATGTTTTAACTAAGCTGAATAGCATAAATACCAATTCACAAGTTCAAGATATGTATACAAGTATTCAATACATATCCCCACATAGAGCCACCAAATATTACCATGGACCAATAATCTATCCATTTGATGGTTGGGTTACCATTAATTAGTAGCTCGTAAAACCATTTATTCTAACAATTATGATAGATAAAATGGGAGGATAGGAAATAACTATTAAAAACAAAACCACACCACCGAGTCTAGTCCCATCAATAGACTAGTGAAAGCAAAACCATGCTTAGCATATTGGTCTTACATGTCCCATTCATATCAACAATAAACCAAGCTATTTGTCCACAGAACACCCATATCCTACTTCAACTACTATTTTGTGATTATTCTCTTGAAGCTAATTCTTCAAACTTCTGTGTTTCTGAGAAAACAATCTAGTATTTCATGATACAGTTACTAAGCTTGCATAACCTCACACTGTCAGTACATCTTGTACAGATCAAATGAGCATGTATTAGAGATTAAAAACAAAGAAAACACGAAAATGCCAAGTGCCAGCATTGGGAAAAAGTATTCTTGAAACAGAGTCAAGGGGAAAATTTATTCTCAAAGATATTCCCAACTAACAAATCAATAAAAGAATCAAGATCATCTGTAGAATAAAACAGAGCTAAGTGAATCAGCAGAATGATTGGGCCAACTGGCATTTCTATGCTTCTTTCAACATTAATGAACCTGACAAATTTCTGTTACAAAAAGCTATAAGAGAATGTATGATGTGTTAAATGAAGAAAAATATAACACTAATTTCTTTTCCGTCGAAAAACAGATACGTGTAGTGACATTTCCACAAATCCTAATCTATGGGGCAGTTTCATCACAGATTACTTTGATCGTAAGTAGATTTCGCTGGGAGATCTAGCAGAAGGTAACAAAAAGTTTTAGCCTGCTAGAAAAAAGATCTATCACATCACAGGCTTGGATAAACTCAGGACTCACAAAATTAGAACTTCCAGAAGTAAACTTCAAGATAGAGGAAAGATCTGGCGACAACTTCAAATAATGGATGTGACTGAATGCAAAAGCAAGAAATAAAAAACAACAGAAAAGAAGATAGCTTACTCTTTAAAGTAAGTAGTCATCAAAACCATTTGAGAATTTCAGATTTTTTTTGCAGGTATCACCAATTAACACAATAAACAGCAACCAAACAATAAAACAGTAACGGCAATTAATAAATTACCTGTGCTCTTCCTCTGTCCAAGCAATACCTTTTCTGCGTTCCTGATCTGACCTTGAAGTCTTATTTCCATGATTGGAGTCACCATTATGATGCCCCGAGTGGCCCCCTTTCTTGCCAGTTCCTTCATCACTGGCATGGCTAGTTGAACCTTCTTCATTATAGGCAGGCAGAGGCACACAACCAGATTCAATCTGGTTAATGTCTTCGACCAGAAGGTCATAGTGATGTCTTATCTCTTCAACAGTTTTGCCTGGTACATCAGATGCAATTTTCTCCCAACGATCAGAATCATCTTCAGGATACGTTGCAAGGGCATTCTCAAATGCCTTATCTTGCTCTCTAGTCCACATAGAACTACAACCCACTTCGTCCACAGTCATCTAACCTTGTCTGAATCTACCACCAAGAAATTTCACTCACCAGAGAAGTATGAACAAGAGCTACCAAAAGTGTTCTGGGGTTTATATGTCAATCCCCAAAACTGAAGATTTTCTGAAATAATTATCGGAAAATGGATCTGAAATACTTTTATATTTGCTACCACCAGAAACTGGACCGAGTGAAGACTCCGTTTATGGAAAAGCAGGATATGTCAGGGCTCTAGGTAAGCAAGGAGGAGAAACCAAACAGACGCCAGAAAATGCTAAGAAAGTTGAACCAGAGATCACTTCCAATAAAATCCACCAAAACCCAAGTGGAGTACGTAAATTAAATGGTGATTTACTCCCCTATTCAAAAGTTGGATTCTTGTGAATTGCTGACCTATTATTTGAACGAAAAAGCAACAAACTTTCAGTCAGACCATGAGAAATATCTGAAAATCTAGAGAAACAATAAATGGCCAATTAAAGCCCACATAAAATTACAAAGCAGAAATTAATGCTATGGCGGTGAATTTAATGGTTGAGAAATGGTAATTAGGGTGGATAGTGAGATATGAAAGAGACAATGGAGAAAACCAGGAAAGAAGCCTACAAGAATTGAAAGCAGTATTTCACAGCTCCATTTCTAAATTCCAACAAGTAATACTCCGTGAAACCATTTCCCTATTTGATAGCAACAGTTTTAACAGTCGAGGCCCACCATGGTTCACCAAGCTACAATCTTTCACTGTTATTAAAAATCTCAACTTTACAGCCTTTATTCCTTGTTTTGTTCTGACAACAAACCAAACACAAGAGATTACCATACATGAACATGCAGCACACAAACTCTTGAAACAACAACAAGAAGAAACCCAGATTAAAAAAAATTCATAAAATCAACTAGACCACCTTAAAAGCTAATTTGCCAATTTTAGAGTAAGATGCCGTACAAAAGATAAGGGTTTTGGTTTTTGGATGCCAACGGTAGAGGATAGAAACCCCACTTGGCAATTCCTGGGAATGGACAACCTTTGCGTAAGTATGGACAACATTAACCCAAGAACTTCCAGTTTTTGTTTAACGTTTAAGACAATTCTAATCTCAGATTCCTTTCTATTTTCGCTGTCAGAATCCAGTAACTGTTAAGAAATAAAGCAACTGATTACCAACTACTCGTAGTACTAGGCATTATAAGCACATTGACAGTTTATCCAACACATAAAAAGTTTTCTTTGAAGACTTGTACTACAGTTTGACAAACTACAAAAGCAAGAAAGTGAAAACAACCTACCCATGGCAGTGCAATACCGCTTCTAAGATTCTTCTCAATGCCACTGTAATTCTTTCTTTTTTAAATCAAAACTGGAGCTTTAAGAATATCCAAAGGGTAAAAAACCCACAAAACTAAGCAAAGAGAACACAAATAAAGAAATATGACCCTAATAAAAAAAAATTGGGAGTATCCAGAAAGCAAATAAGCCCAAAACAAAAGGTTTCTGAGTTTATAAAGGCCAAAAAGGGAGCGAAATTTACAAGAGGAGCCATAGAAATTATGGATGATGTTGATGGATTATCCTGCCAAATATCAACAAAAGAGGTGGTCTCTTAAGCAGGATGGGTCAATTGGTCCCATCACAACAACAACAACAACGAGCAATAGCAACAACAAAGATAACAACTGCTTTCACACACAAATAACGACAGCTAGGATTGAAAAAGGCTCACCAAGTTGCCATACACGAATCTGCAATGCCCATTAATATCTGACAAGATAATAAACTCCCAGAGAGAGAAAGAAGAAAAGGGCCAAAAAAAAAAACAAGTCCCTTTTTAAGAGAGAAAACGAATTGCCTTTTCCTTCCTCTCTCCTCTTTTTCTCCCTATCCAAATAGACAAAAAGAGAAGTTATATGTCAGTGTAAAAATGATTTTTTTTTTCTGTGCACTTGGGAATGATCAACCTTTCTCCTTTCTGCTAATCCACAGAGTAATGAAAATATCGAGGAAAGATTGAATCTTTGATTGGTGGGTGTTTTACTTCTCTTTTCAGTTTCTGATACTGTTAGACCAAAACAGAGTCAAATGGCAGTGATCATATATATATATTTGATTATTTGGGGCAGGCAAGACGGACTTGCCACTGATTTTAGTGCTGATCTTAGATTTTTGACAATTCTTTCAATTCCTAAAGTTGGGATTTTTTTAATCTGTTGATTTGATCCTGCTTTTGCCAAGTTCACTTTTTTCTTAATCCAAGTTATTTCATGTCCTAACTCAGCCATGGATATGTAACTTTTCCTTTTAATTCCCTTGAATAAAATATTAATTGACAATATTAGTTAAACTCCAAAAATTGTAATTTTCTTTTACAATAAACATGGAAAGTAATAGTTATTATTGCATATTTGATAGATTATTATGTATATAATAATAATATGTAAATTATCTCATTTTTAAATTCATTTAACAATTTATAAATATATTTTAACTAAATTATTTTACATACCTAAATTTTAAAAAATTAAAAATTTTGTATTAAAATTTATGAGGCTTAACTCAATATCTTAATATTTAAATATTCTTAAAATTTTTGTTTACTTTAATTAGAATCTCAAAAATGTCAAAAAATTATTGTTTTAAAAATCAGACTGAAAATTAAACCAGTAAGACAAGAGGTTTAAAATTTAAAAGTTTCAACTATCATAAAACCGACTAGAAAAATATTGAAAGAGATTCTAGAAATTTAAATTTTAATTAAAAAATATATTATTAAAAATTAATTGATTTATTTTAGTTTATAAAAATTTATTAATTTATTAAAAATAATAATAAATTAATCAATTTTTAACAACAAAATTTAT
>JAOQMP010000003.1:5975782-5987091 GCA_027563575.1 Erythroxylum pedicellare
AATTTACAGTTACAATTTTTATTATTCACATGTATGCGATGCCATGTGGAGTTCTGTAGTGATCGCACGTAGCACTCCCTTATCTTAGGCTATGTATCAGAATGACCTACAGGCCTTCCGGTGCGTACCCTAGGGTAATGGGGTGTTACAAAATATCCCAATTTTGATGCGGCAATACTTTATTGCTTTCTCTATGTGAGGTTTCTCTGGAGTGTTTTTCTCTCTCCACATTTTTTTATTGTCACGTTCTCTTAAAGTAAAAGCTAAGAGAGCTACTTGCCCTGCTTTTACCTATTTCAACATTTGGTATTAAAGCCAGCCAAGTTCTCTTGTCAACACGATGAATGATCTTCAAGTAGTTAGAGGGATCAAGAAGCTTAATAACCAGAATTACAATACATGGGCAGCATGTATGACGTCTTAGATGTAGGGCCAAGATTTTTAGGAGATTATCAACAGAAGTGAAGTTACACAACCAGAGGCAGAGGATGGGAATGGAACTTTACGAAGGTGGAGAATTAAGGCAGGGAAAGCAATATTTGTTTTCAAAACAACCATCGAAGAAGATGTATTGGAGCACATTCGTGATGCCAAAACACCAAAAGAATCTTGGGACAAGCTTGTTGCACTTTTCTTAAAGAAGAATGATATAAGGCTGCAACTTCTAGAGAACGAGTTGCTATCAACATTGCAACGTGATACGACGATTGCCTAGTACTTCCACAAGGTGAAGTCGATATGCCATGAAATTTTAGAATTGGGTCTAACAGCTCCAATTGGTGAAACCAAGATGAAAAGAATAATTATCCATGGGTTTGAGGTCTGAATACAGAAGTCTTGTTGTTGCAGTACAGGTATGGCCAAACCAAACATCACTTGTTGAGTTTAAAAACTTGCTCGTTGGTTAAAAAGTAATGGCCAAGAAAATGGTTGGAGTTTCATCGAAGAGTGAAGAAGAAGGGCTCTTCACCAACAAAAGCAAAGGGAACTTCAAGAAAAACACTATTGGTGGATTTAAAAAGAATGATGACAAGGCAAAGAGTCATCAAGGAGATGGAAGTTCTAGATCTGAGGGAGCTTCAAAGAATCATAGCAACAATAAGAGATTTGAAGGAAAGTGTTACAATTGTGGCAAGAAGGGTTATATTGCAAAAGATTGTTGGTCCAAGAAAAAGCCTGTGGAAGGTAATGCTGCTACTTCTAATACAAAAGAGAAAACTGAAGATGATTGGGACGCTGAAGCATTTCTTACAGTAGAAGAGGAGGAGTTAGCACTCACAACAATAACATCTCAATTAGTTGACTATGAAAATGACTGGATCATCGATTCAGGTTGTGCAAATCATATGACGAGCAATAAGCAAAAATTACAAGACTTGTCATTGTACAAGGGAAGTTATGTTGTTATGATGGCCGATAACTTAAGGTTACCTATAGCTCATATTGGTAAGACAATAATTTCTCCTCAAGATTACGCCAACCAAATGTCACTTCAACATGTTTACCATGTTCTAGGTATGACAAAAAATTTGCTTTCAGTATCACAATTAACATCATCTGGCCATTTTGTTTTGTTTGGTCCACATGATGTAAAGGTGTATCATGAATTCAAGAACTTAGAAGAGCCAATAATAATTCTGCGTATGTTAATAAGATGAAAAGGAATGAGATAGTAGATTTGTGGCATATGAGATTGAGTCACATTAGCTATTCCAAGCTAAGTGTGATGATGAAAAAGTTGATGCTCAAGGGGCTTCCTCAATTGGAAGTAAAAATGGACACGGTGTGTGCGCAGTGCCAATGTGGTAAAACACATCAGTTGAAGATCAGAGTCAGTTTATGTGTTGTCCGCAGAGTCTGTGTATGTTGATAAGATAAAAAGGAACGAGACAACATATTTGTGGCATATGAAATTGAGTCACGTTAGCTATTCCAAGCTAAGTGTGATGGTGAAAAAGTCGATGCTCAAGGGGCTTCCTCAACTTGAAGTAAAAACGGACACGGTGTGTGCAGGGTGTCAATATGGTAAAGCACATCAGTTGCCCTTTGAAGAGTCCAAGTTTAAAGTTGAGAAACCATTAGAGTTAATACACTCTAATGTGTTTGGACCTGTCAAACAATTATCAGTCGGTGGGATGAAGTATATGGTGACTTTTATTGATGACTTCTCTAGGTATATATGGGTTTTCTTTATGAAAGAAAAATCTTATACATTCTCAAATTTTAAAGAATTCAAAGAAATAGTTAAAGGAGAAGTGAGCAAGAAAATCCTTTGCTTATGCACCGAAAATGGAGGAGAATATAGCTCGGGTGAATTCCCTTAGTACCTAAGGGAATGCCGAATTCATCATCAGTATACCTGTTCCAACACGTCACAACAAAACGATGTTACAGAAAGAAAGAACAGGCATCTAGCAGAAATTTGTCAAAGTATGCTACAAGCAAAGAGTGTGCCGGGAAGGTTTTGGGCAAAAGCAATAAGGACTGCAACATTTGTTATTAACAGACTTCCTCAATAAAGGTTAAATTTTCTTTCACCTTTTGAGAAGTTATGGAATATGAAAGCTAATGTTAGCTACTTTCGGGTATTTGGGTGTGTGTGCTATGTTTTTGTACCATGTCATTTATGTAGCAAATTTGACAAAAAAGTTGTTAGATGTATTTTTGTGGGCTACGTCAATCAAAAAAAGGGTGGAAATGTTGTGACCCTACAACTGGAAGGTGCTACACATCACGGCACGTCGTCTTTGATGAAGCCTCTTTATAGTGGTCTTTGGAGAAGGAGATATTATCAGACTCAAGTGAATTGAAAAATGAGTTGCAAATTGCTCATTTTCAATTAAGTGAAAGCTATGATGTTGAACAAGGAGTTACTCAGAATTCTTGGCAAACCGGTGTGTACCAACGATTAAATGAAGAAGGTGAGACAAGTGAAGTAGAAGTACCAGCTTCATATTCCTAACTCCGAAGGTCAACATGGATTCGAAAGCCAAATCCAAAATATGCCAATGCAGCAATTGAAGAAGAAGAAATTGCAAAAGAACTAGAGACGTTTGAAGAAGCATCTCAAGATTTAGTGTGGACCAAGGCCATGGAAGAAGAAATTACTGCATTAGAACAAAATCAAACTTGTGAGCTGGTGCCAAAGCCAAAAGATGCAAAGCCTATTTCCTGCAAGTGGGTTTATAAAATATAGCATCGCATGGACAGATCTCGAGAGACATAAAGCTTGTTTGGTAGGTCGAGCTTTCACTCAACAATATAGACTATATTATGATGAAACATTTAGTCTAGTGGCAAAGCTTACAACTGTGCAAGTTTTACTGCACTTGTAGCTAACAAAGAGTGGGATTTATGGCAAATGGATGTTAAAAACGCGAATCTTCATGGAGAGTTAGATAAGGAGATTTACATGATTCAACCAGTGGGTTTTCAGAATCAAAAACATCCTAAATATGTTTGCAAGCTACGAAAGGCACTCTATGGATTAAAACAATCACCAAGGGCCTGGTATGATAAGATTGCTGAATTTTTAACTCAAAGTGATTATTTTGTTACACCTACAGATTCTAGCTTATTTGTCAAAGCCAGTGGAGGGAAGCTAGCTATTGTGATAGTGTATGTTGATGACTTAGTCATGACTAGCGATAATGAAGTACAAAATTCCTCAAACAAAGACGAATTTATCAGACCATTTTCATATGAAGGAACTTGGACAGCTTAAGCATTTTCTTAGCCTAGATGTTGACTGTACTCATGATGGAATTTTTCTTCATCAAAAAAGTACTCCAAGAATTTATTACAAAAGTTTGGAATGCTGAGGTGCAAACTAATTTCAACACTAATAGAGCCAAATATCAAATATGTGTGCATGAGGGGAAAGATTTGGAAGATGCGACAATGTATCGGAAATTAGTAGGAAGTCTGATCTATTTGACCTTGACATGACTGGATCTTTCTTTTACAGTTGGTGTGATGAGTTGGTATATGCAGAATCCAAAGAAGTCTCATATGGAAGCTGTTCGACAAATGTTACGATACGTGAGAAGTACAATTGATAATGGTATTCTGTACAAGAAAGGTGAAGATTGCAAGTTAGTTGATTATTGTGATGCTGACTACGCAGGAGATCATGATACTTATCGTTCGACTACTGGGTATGTGTTTGATCTTAGAGCAGGAGCAATTTCTTGGTGCAGCAAACGACAACCAACTGTGTCCTTATCAACAACAGAAGCGGAGTATCGAGCGGCAACAATGGCAACCCAATAGAGTACATGGCTTATACAATTGATAAAGGATTTACATCAACCAATAGATTATGTAGTTCCATTGTATTGTGACAATCAGTCAACAATTTGGTTGGCAGAAAATCCAAATTTTCATGCAAGAACTAAACATGTAAAAGTGCATTATCACTTTATTATGGAGAAAGTTTTGCAAGGAGAGATTGAATTGGAGCATATCAGAACAGAGGATCAAGTTGCGGACCTATTTACAAAAGGCTTAAGTGTCAACAAGATTGAACGTTTTTGTCATCAGCTAGGCATGATGAAAAGGATAGAAGTTGGTGTTGAGGGGGAGTATTGAAGGATACTGTTCACGTGCATGGAAGGATATTATTCACGTGCATGGATTGCTCATGTACTGTTCATTATTGTTCAACACTAGCATATGGTCATTTGTTGACCGAGTTTATCGCCATGTTTCCTTTATTGTTTATTATTATTATTGGTAGTTTTGCTATTGCCAAGTCTCTTGTTTTAGTAGCTTGTTAGCTATTCTTGATAGTGGATCTATCTTACAACGTGCTCCTATGATAGTAGGTAAACGTTGGGATTGTAAGCCTATAAGTAGGAAATCATTACAGTGAATAAAATATCCCAATTTTTCTACGGCAGTACTTCGTTCCTTTCTCTATATGAGGTTTCTCTGGACTGTTGTTCTCTTTCCACATATTTTTTATTGTCACGTTCTCTTAAAGTAAAAGCTGAGAGAGTTACTTGCCCTGCTCTTACCTATTTCAACAAAGTTCTCGTAAAGGTCCAGTAAATTCGAGCTTATTACGGTTTCAGAAAGCTCCTCCGAACTTTTGATGGAATCAAAATAAGGTATTTTGTTAAATTTTGTAAGATTTGACTCAAATAAATTGAGCACATATAATCTCAAATGAAGTTTCATCCTAATATTAATTGGTGATAGGAAGAGCAACTCACTAGGCTTATATGCATGCTCAAGGTCATATATTCTCTCCATGTGGGATAAACTCCCACTTATATGTCAACACGCCCCTCTCACCTGTGGGCTAATTTAAAGTCCAACACGTGACACAATCTATTATATTGAAATGGTGACAACTAACCCAAGAGCAACCTACTTTGTTACTATGTTAAATTTTGTAAGATTAGACCTAAATAAATTGAGTACATATAAGTTCAAATGAGGACCTATCCTAAAATTAATTGGTGATAAAAGGAACAACTCTCTAAACTTATATACATGCTCAAAGTCATCTATCATTTCCATGTGGTATAAACTCACTTATATTTCAACATATTTCGCATTTACTTCATTTATTTTTTTCATAAACAATCCGAGATACGTAATAAGGTTAATGTTACGTGTGACAAATTTAAGCAAAACTTCTCTTGGATTACCTTTTAATGATCTAAAGAGAGTGAAACCAAATTTATCATATTCTAGGAACTCATTCAATGCTTCTGCAAAACTTATTGTCACAGAACTGCGATGTCAATTAAAGTATTCTTGTAAAACAATATTGGCGATAGCTCCAACAAAAAAAGTTTTGATGCTTAGTTCATGTGTAAATTAACACTCTGTACAATTTGGTTTTTGTTACTATGATTGAAACTCAGATCATTAGAATCAGTTTCTCTATTGTTAAAACCATGAAAAGACCAAAACCATCAAAACTGGGCAGCATAATAAAATTGACAAGCATCTATTAAATACCCATCAATCCAAACATGTAAAAAGAAAGTAAAATTATTATAAAAATAACAAAAGATTTTTTTTGAGCAATTAAAAAATCTCATTGAATGAATTACAAATTACATTGACTGATCTCGTACGAGAGGGTCACGTGCTTACATAACACAAATTGAACAAAACGACTACGTGTTACACCAACTGTCGATTATCAATAAAGTAAAACCAACTCCTTCTTTCGCGAATCTTTTAGTCTTTGCCCGATTAGGGTTGGTGATAGCTAAGCGAGGGGCGAAGCTCTGTCGACAGTGGTTTGTCCGGAGACTTTCTGGTGAAAACAAAGAGCACTCCCCTCTCCTTTCGACTCGCGACTGCGATTCTTGACAGGGATCATCTTCCTTAAGTCGTCGATTAGGGGTTACTACTATCTATGAAAACTAATCCTTTTCTTCTTCCCCAGTGGTGAGACGGATCTCTTTGAGGCCTAAACTTACGTTGACAGTCCAGGTTGGAAACAACAAATAGGTCAATTTTTTTCCTGTTTTCATACCCTTCGCTACTCCTTCTGCTATTGATCTCTTTGGACATATCTAAGATGCAAACTTTTAAGTTGCTTCTTGTCGGATCTTGTGATATCTGGTAGTGAGGAGGCTATCTGGGGTTGACCTTGATGGAATCTGTTTTAAGTAAGTCCATCCCTACGGTTGATGCGATCTTTCCCTGATCTTTACAAGGGATATTCTTTGGAGTGATTGTGGCTCTGGCACAATAGATCCTTATCTGGCCTAAAGTCACCTAAACTTCGTCATCTGTAAGTGCTCTCTTCCGAAATTCTTCAATTGTTAGGGCTTTTTTCATATCCAACTTGTCTGGTTTGTGATCACCTGATCCGTATGTAATTTCTTGAAGGGTTCCGAGCTTGAGGATATCCACTGAGAGAGAAACCGTCAAACAATATTTATTCAGAATTGAAAATCCAGGTAACTCTTTCTTGAGTACTACATAGTTCCTTATTTTTGTGATAGGGTATCTGTGTGTGTTGAGCTATTGAGCTATTGGTGATTTGCCTTTTGTTGTGCATGGTGAGTAGTGGAACTTTAGGGAAGTATAGAATTCCAGTGGGCTATAATCTCCCAATACTTGCCATTCTCTTACTACAATATCGGTTGAACTGATGGATGATCAGTTGTTCCCTTATGCTTGTAGTAGTGAGGTCAATAATAGAATTTAGAGAATTAGCCTTATTTCTAAATCTTTTACTATTCCTTTCATTCCAAATGACCTGAGCACATGTAGCAACCGATAATAGCAGGATTTCCTTTTCATGTTTAGACATCTGCAAATTTGGGATATCTAGTACGATATCTGTAATTCTGCCATAGGAGTATTCAAGGAAACTTAGAGATGAAATTTTTGCCCAAACTTCCTTTGAGAAAATACAATTAAAGAATAAATGATCTCTAGATTCATCCTCTTGCTTACATAGTATACAAGTCTTAGAGATGGTTAGGAAATTCAACCTATCCAAGGTGCTTAGTCTGTTCAACATAATGATCCATAGCAAAAAACTCACATTGGGTCTAAGTACCTTGTTCCATATCAGCTTATCCCACCCTACAAGGTTAGCATACCTCTCCCTTATTCTTCTTACATCTTTTGTAGTGATTTCTGAAACAGGAATACACGTCCACAAGTAGATATCCCTTTTCCCCTGGCTTCTGAATTAAGGCAGAGATAACAGTCTAACCTCAATTAGGAAGGGTCCAATTCCCATTTCTGATAATTTCTTGGAGCCTTGTATCCTTAGGGAAACAGATTAGTAGGGATCTAGCCAATTGATTGTGTATTAGTGAATCATTCCCTGTCCAATTATCATACTATAGTGAGATTCTTTCTCCTGTTCCAATTCGACATAGAATATGGTGAAACATGTCCTTCCTCAATCTGAGAAGTTGGTTAAAGAACTATGTGTGGCTATTTTTGGGTTTGAGGGCCCACTAGCTTCCTCCTTTTATTATATAGGAATGGATCCAAATGGACCACATAGTCTGTTTTTCACTGAGTAGCCTCCAAATCCTCTTGGATGTGAGAAGTCTGTTTTTGCTGAATAGAGAATCCAAGCCTAACCTTCCTTCTTCTCTTAGTTGGCAAACTATCTTCCAACTAACTTTTGCTAATCCTCTGTCTCCATTCCTTTTACCCCATAAGAATTGTTTCATCAATTTTTCAATCGTTTGGATAAGCCCTTTTGATAGAAAAAGATAGGAACACCAGTAGGAATTCATAGACAATATCACCGATTTCAGAAGTTGAATTTTGCCACCATAAGACAAAGTTCTATTTGCCCAAGCCCCCAATATTTTTTGTATCTTTTTAATCAAAGGAATGCATTCACAAAACCTTAGTCTCCTTAATGAGATAGGAATCCCTAAGTAGAGCAGGGGAGGATCTTTAGTCTCCATTCTTGTAGTTTGAGACAAAGTATTTAAGAGTTGAGTAGCACTTTTGGAGAGGATGAGGTAGCTCTTGCTTTGATTCACACATAGCCCCGAAATCTCCTTAAAGAGGTTGAGGGATTTCATCAATAAAGAGACTGAGTAAACATTAGCCTTGCTTAGGAGAATAAGATCATCTGCAAAACATAAACTAGTTAGTGAAATTTTCTTACATTTTGAGTGGTATCTGAATTTTAGATCCGAAGAGGTGTTGTGCTTTAGTACTTGAGTAAGGAGCTCCATACAAATTAGAAATAGGTAAGGGGATAGAGGATCCCTTTGCCTAAGCCCCTTTTCCCCTTTAAACATCTCCATAGGGCATCCATTTATCAAAATCCCATAGGATGCAGTTGAAATGCATTCTTGAATCCATTGTATAAACTTTGGGGGAAAGTTCATAACCTCCATTGTTTTTATAAGGAAACACCAATTGACACTATCAAAATGTTTCTTTAAATCAATTTTAATAGTGCAATTGTGGAGACTTCTCTTCTGATTATATCCTTTTAGAAGCTCCTGCACTATTAGGATATTGTCCCCTATATCTCTATTGGCCATAAAAGCTCCTTGATTCTCATTGATGAGGAATTTTAGAACCTCCTTCATTCTGTTAGCCAAAATTTTGGCAATGATCTTGTAAAGGAAGTTAGTGCATGCAATAGGTTTGCATTCATTCCAAGATTCTAGGCTGAAATTTTTAGGAATCAAACACAGATAAATCTTGTTTATTTCCTTCAGTAGGGCCCCTTTTTGAAAAAATTCATGGATTGCTTCCTTGATTGTCCCCTTCCAGGCTAGACCATGTTTCTTGGTAGAAAAAACCATTTAAACCATCTAGTCCCGGTACTTTAGACCCATTCATGCTAAAGACAACCTTCTCAATTTCTTGATTGGATACCGGTCTTAATAACCAAGCACTTTCATTCTCAGGAATTTTAGTAGTGATGAATTGTGCAAGATCATAATTATGCTCTGGCAAAGTAGCTTTTGAACCCAGTAAATTTTTATAGAAGACCGTGGCCTCTTAGCTAGATCATCCTGTCCATAAACTTCCACACCTTCTTCAGTTTGAATAAAGGAGATTCTATTAAAGTTCTTTTGGGCTAACAAAGAATTGAAGAAGAACTTAGTGCATCTATCTCCATCCTTCAACTAATTAACTCTAGCTCTCTACTTGTATAGAGAGCATTGATTATCCACCACCTCCAAGTGCTTTTTTAGGGCTTCTTTTTCTACCATTTCTAGATTTCCATCCAAGGGGTTTTTAGCCAATTATTTTTTAATAGAGTAGAGTTTCTCTCTTGTAATGTCAATTTCCTTAGAGAGGTTTTTACCTCTCTTGCTATTAAGGATCTTCAACTCTTGTTTAATAGCCTTGAGTTTCTGAATACATATGTACTACATAGTCCCATAATAACCATGCTCTAGCCCCTTTAATATTGCTTCTTGAAAATCTTTCACACTAGCTAGGAAATTGTTGAATCTGAACGGGTGGTACATTTTGGGGATAGTGAATAAGGAATCAATCTTTATAGGAGTATGATTAGAAATTCCAGGATGTCGGAAATTTGCAGTGCCTTTTGGAAATGTAGTGAGTCATTCCACGTTTACCAAGGCCCTATCTAGTTTTCTTTTCCTGATATGCCAATTAGAACTTTGCTTATTAGACCATGTAAACATATGTCCTTCCATTTTTAGGTCTAACAATTCCACCTCCTGTATACATTCATACAAATCAGGGGAGTAATTGAGTAAGTTGCAGTTACCTTCAACCTCTGACCTAAAAATAGTGGTATTAAAATCCCCACACACCACCCAAGGGAGATTTACCGAAGCCTTAATTCTTATTAGGTCATTCCATAGTTCAGATCTTTGGCAAACTGTGTTGAAGCCGTAGACAAAAGTAGCTAAAACCCTAGAATTTTCTATTTTAAAGTATATCAGAGGATGTATATGCTGCTGTCCAGAATCCAATGCTTCCACTTTCAAAATTTCAGCATCAAAAGCTATAACAATCATTCCATAGACATGACAGTGAGTATTAGTAATAAACGGCCAATTGCTTCCTAAACAAACCAATTTATTCGAATTTGCTTCTCTAATTTTTGTTTCCAGCATACAAAAAACCCTAGGCTTTTTTTTAGGTCAAAATCCCTTAAAGCATTGAGCTTGGAGGGACTATTTATTCCGCAAACATTCCATACTATCAAGGTCATAGACAAGTAGTTTTTCCTTTAAATCTTTTCCTATTGCTCCTCACACTTTTCCTAGACGTGGCCTGTTCAGTTTTGTCCTCTAGATTACTGCCATTCTGCATATCTGCCCTAGGAAGACTTTGTTCATCTTGTTGACTAGTGACAGCACCTTCACTTGGATTGGGATCATTTGCTTCCATCTCATTACCCCTCTTGTTAGTTGAGCTACTGCAGTCTTCTTCTGACTTATAAGTTTGGAGATTCATTTGGTGGCTAGAACATCCCATGGTTTTCCTCCACTTGTTTTGTCTCGTCTATCTGTTTTTGATCCTCATGCTCATCCTTCTCCAATCTCATCACTTCCCAATAATCCCCTTTTAGAAAAGTTCTACCTGTAGGTTTCCATTCCTTTCCCTGAGCTTTTAGGGATGGTTTTCATTGATAGGTTACTAAAACCTTATCCTCTCTAAGAAAATTTTCATCAACTAGCCTTAGGATAAGGATATTGTCTTTCATTTCCTTGGAAATATCCATGCTGATACATAACCGTGCAAACCCTCCTCTTTTTCTCAAAGTTGTATTCTCATCCATGTATAAAGGCTTTCCTAGATAACTCGCCAACATACTCAACCCCTTAGTGGTCCAATATTCCAAGGGAATATTGTGGATG
>JAOQMP010000003.1:6044679-6060657 GCA_027563575.1 Erythroxylum pedicellare
AGACACTGACTTGTGTCCAACACTGTAATGTCCTTTTGTTTCTTGAACACGTTAATCTGAAGCGAAGTAATTTCACAGGGAAATGCAGGTATGAAACTGGAAAATTTGGAAACTTGCATATCAAAGTCTGCAGCATCCAATTTTTATGTTTTACTAGGAGTTTGAACGTGAGCTAGTGACAGGGGAGGCAAATAGTACTTTCCATTTGAACCAGGACTACTTGTTGCAGATTGTATGGATAAGATTGTGTGGCTCTTACAATATCTCAAGACTTGATTATAGGGATTTCATTACCTAATTAACTGTTGATTAGCAAGCATATATATGTAATAATTGTAATCTTCTATTTTTGTTCTCTGATGAGAAAACACAATTTCTGTCCATACTGGTTGTACCTTGTAGTTGGTTACCTAGTATTCCTTTTTAGTAAACTCAAATGTCACACCAACTACTGAAGCGTAAATGAGTGAATAAAGAAATAAAGAAGAAGAGAGGACTCTGAACAAGATTATGGCTGGCAGTTAGAAAATGATGGAGCATATTTCAGGCGTGAAAATTATGTACAATGTCATTAGTCAACTGGCCATATTGGCGTATTCTTAAATCTTAGTTACAATTGGCAAAGAGAACAAAAGCCTTATTTCTAAAACAAATCTGAGTTTTGCTTGCTCATGCTCATCCAAGATTGAGATGCTGCTTGCTGAAGACACCTGAGAGCTTTCTGGTAGTTGAGGAAACCCATAAACCAGAAATCAAAATTATCAACAGTTACTATTTCCATGAACTTCTGTGATGGCTTCTTCACGTTTTCACTTTGGTTAGCAGCCTTTATATTTTTCAGGGGGATCACAACCTGCAGAAAGTTTATCTTATTTTAGGTTACAGATCACAGAAAAGATACTCAAAAAGACATTAGAATGGTGAGAGGTGTGTGTGAAAGCATGTTAACTTTTCTTACCTTGTAATGAACTCTGACCACTTTCCCATCTGGAGAAGTCAATTTGATTGATCTCTCACTGCAAAAGGCCACCTTCTCAGTAGAAATAAAGAGAAGACCTGCAATAGGACCCGAAGTGGTATACAAGTAACATTGGCAGGCTTTCAACAGCCTCTCTCCATCTCTAACTGTAAAGAACTGTCTGAAAACTTTCTTCACTCCTCCTACTTGAATAATTTTTGCTCCCAAGCTCAACTTCCCTTTCAGAGTCTCACTGATCTTGGTCCCCAATCTTACTGCAGATAAACAAAGTTGAGATGAATTTAGCATTTATCTAGTTTTGGCCTATGTGCAACAAATATGACTTCCTTGATCACCAGAAGATTTGTTCTCAACTCACCATGCTCGCAGATTCCATGTGCAAACTTGTCAGCTTTTTTCCCTAGTTTGTTCATCCTTTTAAGAACCGAGTTCAAAGTATCTGCTACATAAAATCTTGCTGATTAGCCTCAAACCTTAAAGTTACGATAGAGGAGGTTAAGGGAGACAGCAAAAGAGATATACTTTGTTTGAAGGCCAGAGACTTATTTGCAGGAGTTGGAACATAATCTTGAGTCGAAGCATGCTCAAGTAATAGTCTTGGATTCCTTTCAATTGGCTTTGCTATCGAGCTGATTGCAATGCCAATAGCTCCCATTTTACGTGAATCCTTCATATCTGATGTGAACAATAAAATTTTGACCTCCTACTTGAAGTATCTTCTGTTGGGAGGCTGAAACACCTGCAGACTCTGCTTGCTTGGCTGTGAGAAATGTAGAATCTGTTGTGGTTGATCAAACTTGGTATTCTACAAGTATATATATTACTGGTGCTTATGGTTGGTGAGCTAGCTTTTCATTCTATGAGTCATCGATGGCTCACTGACTAGAAAAAAGGCATTTTCTTTGACTCAAAAAGATGATCTTTAGGAAAGATAAACAAAAGTTGGCATGTTGTGTTGCTTTAAGTAAACATTAATGTAGGTCCAAATCTTCCCATTTTGAGAGCCTTCAGAAAAATCTTATAATCAATATATGGCTGGAACTTCAAGATGAATTCCTATGTCGCCCTGCAATTAGAAGTTAACACTGTGGTTGAGGTTCTGATTTTGCACTTTAAATTGAATCATTAGCATCATTTTCTTAGATGGTTGAATGCTAGGAACCATAGCATTAGAACTTGTTGCATTTTAAAATTTTAAAATCAATATCAGCATTAATACTTGTTATTTTAGTTACTCCTTTGACTCAACAACATTTCATTATAAGCTTTGGTTATCAGTCATAGCTCCCTGAGACAAGATTCATGTCATCCTGTCTAGTTAGCTTATTTTCATGGGACAAGAGGTTAGACAATGATCTTGTTTCTCATTAAACTTTTATGTCACTATTGTTCTCTGCAGAACTTCAGGAAAACCAAAATCCTTGTAAGATGGGTATGACACCAAGAAAACAAAGAAAGGATTTCCCTATTACTTGGAACAGTTTTCAGTTATATAATCCACACAAGCACCAACTTGCTCTATTTAGCCTGATATGCTGACTGTATGAGGGTGTGTCCTTGCAGACTTTTGAGCTGTAATTTTAACTTTATGATGCTATCTCTCTAATTCTGACAATAGAAGGGCATTTTTGTGGCAAGTCACAATCTATTGGCTCAACTGAAATGTTGGTTATCTTATCCTTGAAAATGATGGACAACATGTTAGTTGTTCACCCAAATTGAGTAGTTAGTTTCTTTATATGTGATATCTGATTTAGAAGGATAAGGAATGGCCCTTGGATTTGGAAAAAGAAACTGCATAACATGTCAACTGCTATTACAGTATGTTATGTAATATACAACTGATATGCCTTTCTTTTGCCACCTTCTTTATCAAGCTTTAGTTAACATGCTGATGTGGGAGTGATTGGGAGGGGTAGGCCAAGTTATGGAGGTGAAGTAACCTCTTTTCCTCCATTGTATTTAAACATTCTTTTATTGGAATGCTGAGTTGTAAATGATAAAGCATTAGATCAAGCTGATGAATACATTCCACCTATATCCAAATCCATCCCAGCACTGACTCATGCCTGCTTGCTTACCCATCTCCTTAAAATGGTTTTGGCTTTTCAACAAGGAAAAGATGATTGCATTGTCTTACTTACACACAAGCTCCAGGGTTTTCTTTCAAAAAGTTTCACAGGAAGTTGATTAGACTCCGGGCATAAGAAATTTGACCCAAAAAAGGACATCAGAAGTAGGTTTCTTAGGACCTTGGCTTATTTTAAGTACAAGTGTCGCAATGCACTGATGCATAAAGAAGAAAAGTCTGGCAGATCTTGCAATATCTGTGATGCTTAATGTTATGGTCTAGATGAACACTTAATGCCAAAAGAATTACTGCTTTCTATATAATAAAGAGAGAAATGAAAAGGGAATTCTTGAGATTTTACTTCTGGATACATAGTGAAGTAGTACACCACAGAATAATCAAGTGCAGACAGATTGCGGATGTAGAATGTGTGCCTGTTTCTCTGTTTCCTAGTCAATATTAACAAGTCATATCTTTCTGATGAAGGGATCGATAGACATTGAATGTTGAAAAGGTTTCTGTAGTTGGATGGTTCATTATGGATGGCAATCTGATTTAGACTTTAAAAAACTGGGAAAATCAAAATGATATTATTAACCTGAAGCTCAGAATAAAAAAATGGGTCAGGTCGACGGGATGGTTTGGTGGTCATAGAATAAGTCTTGTATGCTTACATTGTGAGGATGTGTGATTGAAGCTTTCTGCGTTGGCAATTAGCTTTATGACGCCAGATCTCATCTCTGGCTTTATGGTCCTATACGTGTGCATGTTGTGTGCCACTTTTTCTCTTGTTTTCTTTTCCTAGATTAGGGTGCATCTGTTATGGACAGAAGAGCTTTTTATTTGATCATTTGCTTTCGTGTTCTTGAAGGGAAAATAGTGAAATCAGGAAATTGCAAACCAAGCAAGCGAGTGCCAAGTAAGGAATGCATTGTCTTCTTCCAATACTTCTCACAAAGACATTTGGACAGAAATAGAAGACAAAGACATAACCGTAATTTAGTAAATTTTAATATTATTAAGATTATGATAATAATATATTTATTTTTATTAGGTCAGAAATAGAAGTAATACAAGATAATAAAGATAACCCTATTAGGGATTTTTTTAATTAAAAAAATAAAAAGAATGATATGATATACATTGTTAAATTTAGGCAAACGGGTGAATTGCAATTCACCAGATTTGCTTGTACAACAAAACTCATAACTTTGTGGATGGTTGAGGCCATACAATACTATCTTTCTAATTCCAGTGTATGACAGGAGCTTAGTTAACAACCAAACAAATCAACAATTACAAACTCTAATTGTACCTGGTGCTGTTCCTTCTACCCCACAACTTCTTTTTCATCTTGTCAAGAGTACCTTCTTCATTTCCAAGTTTATTTAATATCACCTTGGTTTCTCGTAGTCTTGATCCATAATCCTTCTTCCAAGCCTCAAACGTCTGTTTTAACCTTCGGAGCTCACGATCTGGATTCAAATTGGCATCGGTTTGACCTGATTTTACTTCTACCAAAAATTTGGCGTCGTCACCGAATACTTGACTCCTCTGCTCAAATTCTCCGGCCAACCGACTTATAACACTCAATTTTGTACTCATTGGCCTCACACCATTGCTCTCTTGACCCCTATGGTTACTTCCTGTATCCCACCTGTTGTCTCTTTCATCACTTGCATTAACTGATGCATCGGAATTCCTTTCTGAAACATCAACGGCAAGGCTTTTCTTCGCTATTGATAGGCTGGATTGTAAAGATCTCATCTGTTTCTGCCACACTTCTTCCATGGACTTCATTTTTAGCTCATATTCTGCCCAACGGCTCTCATATTGTTGAAGCCGTTGGTGCAAGATGTCATTTTCCTCTTCTTTAGTCCGAACAGCATTCTCAGCTTTAAGAACTCGTCGCTGTAGTTCAGCCAGAAACGAAGCCTTGACCAGCACCTCGTCTGACTCGTTGTCCTGATAGAATGTCGTAATTGTTTAGTACATTAAATGGAGCAAATATCCAAAACTGTAAGAATACTGCATATTGTATCAAAGAACAACAGCAATCGGGTAATGATCCTCAAAAGATATTATTGTGATATATTCGCAATTGAGCACAGAAAAGAGAAACAGGGCATCACAAATAACTAGATAAAAAGAAACTTTTACTAGTGCTATAAAAGATACGACTCCAGTTTCAACAGATAGAAATAAGCAATGCCCATTACAACAAAAAGGAAAAGAGAAAGAAAAGCAATGTCTTAAGTGCGTACATGTATACAGTAAAGTTTCGAAAGAATGATATGGCAAGTACCTTCATTACCCCCGATTTCAGAAATCCTATACTACCAGAGCATTGCCTAACCAACCATCCACGAATAACTGCCATGTAGCACAGAACATGAGGTGTAAGTATGTAATAATTATAAATGACGACTATGTAGCTGGCAACAGCTCCACATTCAACCTTCTATACCCAGCTATTGCAACTCCAAATTTTTTGCAGTCTTTGAGTAGGAATATCAAGTCTACCTGACTGTATCGTAATTGATGCCTTATATATGTCCTCGTATCTTCTCCTGTAGCTCATGCTTTTGATTTTCTTTTGTATATGAACAGCAGCTCTATGTTTCTGAAGTAAGACAGCATACTCCTTTCTACTTTTCTCTCCGCGAATAACTGCATAAGAAATAACTTAGTGACCAAGCTTCTATACAAAAAGGAAAAAGAAATCCTTCATCTATGTAATTGTGAATTTGGGAGGAAAGACCACTACATGACTGAAGTGTGGCAATTCCTCTTTTAAGCTCCCTATGCTGACAGCGAGCTTGATGCCCTCGGAAACAGCTTTGGACACGTAAGATACCATGTAGAGTACGGTTTCTTGTATCTTCAAGCATCCCAATCTGCAGAAATTTCCTTGTTATGCTGAAGATGGTATGCAATAAAGCACATCAAGTATATGGTTAAACGTAATTCACCATCTGATTCAAAACATAATAAATATAAACTGTGGTGGATCTTGTTCACAAAAGCTTAAGGAGACAAACAATGGCCAAGATTTGATTATATAATCATTTCTAACGCACCCCTTCACAGAAAATCCCACATAGCCAAAAATGTTGATGTGTAGGACTGGAAAATACTGAAGAAACCACAAGAGATCTCGATGTCTAGGGAGAAGGGAATGTGACTATAAAATTATGAGCACTTGAGGTTTTCATAATATCAAAAACCATATAACCTAAAACCTTAATCTATTGGGTAAGACTTAAGAACAATCAATTTGTACCTGTCCAGTTCGGAAAAATAGCTTAGTGTAACCAACTTGATACATCTCAGGCAAAATACCAAACTGATGAAGAATTGCAATTGATACACTGAGTGGATCCTGAGATGCGATGCTTTCCAGTAAAAGAAAACCATACCTGTGGCAAAAACTCTGGTCATCGAACTAATCACGTAATAGTAGAATGAATCATAAGTGAGGAGCCATTTAAGAACTTGTAACAACTATCTAATTGGAATTGTTCTCTTTTACCTTCTAGAAAATTTATGGTGTGACATTCTTGTAGGAAACCCAGATCTCGAGATACGAACTACCTCTATGACTCCACAACACCTCAACTGCTGCAGGACGAGTCCTTGCTCATATGATCCAGGAGATTGAACGTTGTTGGGCTTTATACACCTAATGAAATGTGGCGTGGTGGTCTCTAGACGTTGCATCAACTGGAACAGTTGACCCTAGACACCAGACATTAATTAATAAAAATAAAATGACAATTTTAAGCAAAGCAAAAGTTGGATCAACTGATGACAGCTGTAATCAATTGTGCTGATTTCAGAGACAGAGAACAGTTCATCATCCTAATCCAAAACCTCTTAAACTATCAACATACCTTATGTCTAAAAGATATGAACAGCCAACAGCCAATATAATTACGTGTTCACACTACAGTAACTTGAACTCATAACGAGAAAAAAGGAATATAACCCAAAATCCCAGAATCCCCACCAATCATTGGCTAAGCCCCTCATTCGTAAGAAGACTGAACACTAAACAATTCTACTCCAAAGAAAATAATTGGGACCATTGAGAGCTATCCCCACCAATCATTGACTTAAGCCCCTAATTCGTAAGACTGAATACTAAATAAGTCTACTCCTACAAAAATAATTGGGACCATTGAGAGCTACCCGTCCTGAATCCCTACTTATTCACTAAAAACAGTTATGAAGCAATGCAGTTGCATTAATTAATTCATATGAAGTAGCAGAATGCATCTGTCAATTACATGGGACTACATTGAGGAGGATCACATGACTCAGTTTTGGTAAAGTATGGTTGTAGTAACAAAAGTAATAACCTCAGTTTCTTGTATGCTATACACAATAAATATGATTAATAACCTCAGTCTCTTGTTTCTTGTATCTTGTATCTTGTATGCTAGACACTGTAAGTAAGAGTAATAACCTCAGTTTCTTGTATGCTAGACACTATAAAGCAGTATTATCCTTACACCAAATCAATAAAACAAGACATCAAGGAGAAACTTTCATCTTTCAGCATAAATGAATAAGTCCAACAAATTTATTACACAACCCTGATGCTAAAGAATCTGCATTATCGAATGAAATAGTTGGAAAGCAACATGAAAATCATACAAGTTCACAATGCAATTCAGTCTTTCATAATTTTAATAAGGTAAGGCCATTAGGGGATCATCATAGGTACTTACCTTGAATTTTGTAGCTACACTTAGCTTCTGAGAATCTGGCCCTGCTTTGTGCAGAGGACCAACTGCAGGCTTCTCAGATTGAGCAAGCAAAGCAGAAGCAAATATCTTAGGCAGATGGCATGAACATGATGACAAAAGTTCAATGGAATCCAAGTGTAGTAAGTCCCTATTCTTCTCCAGAAACCCAGTTGTATCATATGTGACCTGAAGTAGGAGAAAAACATCCGTAAGTAATTCTTTTGAAATAGCAAATATGCCTGCCAAAAGTCCTGAATTCAATTACAGTAACATTTTACTGTATTTAAGTCCTACTAAAACTTCCACTTTGAAATGAACCCGTTAAAATATATTGGGACACACATAAAGCAAAGATACTGAACTATTAATCGGTGTACAGAGGACTAATCACCTCCCCAGCATAATGGGAAACTGTGAAGGCTTTGCCTCGCTCTCCTCTGAAACAAGATTTCAAATTAAGATGCTGCTTGAGCTTGTTGGCAAATGTCAAGTCTGTTCCATTTGGAAAAGTGGACTCCTCATCCAACAAAGACAATAGCCCTAGTGGTCTCTGCATGAAACACAATGGAAAGAGAGTGAATGCAGGTTAATTTAAAAGGAGAAGTCAGGATGTGTGAACAAATCATTTCCATATTCTCCAATGTATTTCCTTAATCCAGTAAAGAAAAGAAACAGGTAATCTGAAAGAACTTTGCAAGGTACAAAAATCCAAAATTGACAACTTCAATAAAAGACCAGTAAATAGAAAACAAATATAGCATAATTAACCAGCCAGCCGTACAAACAAGACATCTTCAAATATAGGTAATGAATCAAAATTACAATGATGTCAGAGATGATAAGGCATGGGCCTACTTATAATTAAAAACACGTTATAATCTTTAAAAATGACTTGTACAAAATGAGAGATGAAGTTAATCCTATTGCACTTGTGATGGGACTTGACATTTAAGACCGCTGAGACTAAATGCAATACATTAACCGTGATTAAATGCATAGCAGAAAGAAGAATTACTATCAGATTTGCATATGGATTGTCACAGCTGTGGAGGATCACAACCTCAATATACCAAGCAATCCTTACAGGAGCTACAATAAGTAAGCTGAAGGCTTTATATCCAAATATAATCCTTGCATTATTTCCAGCTACAGAAGCAGTACCTGCTCAAAAAGATTGAGACAGTCTTTGTTGTCGTCAAAATCAACTCTAGCCCAATCAATGCCATCTTGGATATATTCCTATTTAAGAAAAAGGCACCTATTATAAGTACTTGGTTGTAGTTCATGTTAAGATTACAGAAGCACTCTGCTCAAGTATTTTTCTTTCAACACATTAGTTACAAGAAACAAAAGCTTTTAGATGGAATGCATACAGAAGCTTAGAACTCTTTTACTCAAACTCAAACGATTACACATCTATAAAAATTAGAATCAGGAGGTACCTCTTGCTCTAACTTGAATAAGTGACGACTGAAATGCTGTTGCAGTCTCTCATTTGCATAATTTATGCAGAACTGTTCAAAACTATTCCTCTGCAGGACAACAAAGTTTTAGAGATAAGAACTTACACAAGAACTTTAGAACAGAGAAGTGAAGAAATTCACAGAAGTAGCATGAGAAAGCTTGAGACATACTTCAAATGACTCAAATCCATAGATATCCAAAATGCTAATGGATCTGCCAGTTCTGCGTTTGCCAACTGCAAGTGATTTGTTGATTTGTTCAACTAGCCATTCAAATAAACAAGCATAAATTGACTTTGCCAACGCATCCCTTGCATCAATCGCCTGGAAGACAAAATTTATGGATTCCAAGTTAAGTTAATTAGAAGTACAAGACAATTCACCAATCTAGAAATTTTTCATAAACATTTAAATTCAATTTGATTTACTAAGGGCAGATCCCTAAATCCAATAGATGCCATATGCATAAGAAATAGTTTCACAAGTGTAATAGATTGTCCAGTTAAGTGTCTGTGCAGGTTTGACTGTGAGGGAGCATCTTAGATTATAATGCATGCTTTACTCTTTCACTACTACCTATATTTTAAGTTTTGGCCTACATGATTCTTTCAAGGAAGTAACTTGACTACCTTCATGTGCAAGCCCTTGAAGAAGAGCAGGAAATTTTTGTTTTCTATATTTGTCCTCTTACATTGCTACGATCAATTATACAAATGCTTCGCTTAAATTTCACTCAAACATTCTTACCTGAGATAAGGCAAGCTTCTGGGTTATATTATCATTCCCAACTCTCATTTTTCGAGTTGATAAAGCAAGCTTTAGCTCATCAACATCACATCCTATCAACTTGGCTACAGTTGTCAGACCTGAACACATCCAAATTTTAATCATTGGTAAACACCCCTTTCCGGAAAGAACTCAGGATGCATAACTTGTTAACGAGAATGAAGAGGATAACAGGGGTAATCAAGTGAATTTCAAGAACAAACGATGGGGAAAGTACATTTTCACAAGGCAAAATAGCTGAAAATAAATACAATCACAATCGAGTGGGACACGATCACAAAACACCAATATAGCATACGCTTGTATCTCTGGGGTAAAAATAAACAATTGGCATCGATATTGCAAAACATGGAAACAAGCTATATTATTAAAGGATCGGATAAAGAAAAAGATAAGTGTTAGTGAAAAATAAAATAACAATAAGCATCACATGGCAATTAATGTTGCTTACCACTACCATTTGAAACTAAACATAAAAGATTCTGATATCAATGTTAGAGTATACATTACGGAAAACTGACAATGTTTTAGTTTACTTCAGCTCATAATAGTAACTCTCCTATATCTTTACTTTGCAAGCATCATTTTTTTTCCTTTCAAATATTTCCCTTTCATGCTTTCTTTGTTTTCACCCTTTACCTATTTGTTTATTTTATTCCACATGATTAGATTTTTGAGACTTAATCGCAATGCCATTTTTCCATGCAGGACCACAAGCAAATTACCCACATTCACTCGTCTCTAGCCAAAATGTCTGTTTATCCTTTCCACTCAACTAATTCCTCGTGTCAATACAAAATTTTTCTCTATCCCATGGTCAATGACATTAGAATAAAAACATAAAGAAACAGAAAAGGCAACTTCTAATTTTGTGCAGAAAATCCAAGACTAGTAGAAATATCCACAATAGCTACTGAAAGAACCTTACTTTCATCAACAACTGGTTCAACATGGTTGTCATTATCAATAACAACAAACGACATGTTTCCTAGCCACAGTACAGCAGAAAGCATTGCAAATACACTCTCTTGGTCTTCCTTGCCAACATGAACAATATCCAGCGCTTCCTGATTATTGGCAACAGTCATAATGTGAATACATGCATGGCAATCTCCGAAATATAGAAACCTAGAACGGAACTCTTAGGATAGTTGCAAGAACATGAAAGGGAAAAATGTACCATGACAACACATAAGCTTTCAGCATCATCAATCCCATTTATTGAGTAGCAATTGCTCTGATTCAAATATTTATACTCACTTGCACTCTTCAAATTTATCTTCCCTGTATTACATGAAGGAATAAATCACTAAAGAGTCAAGGCTACAATAAGAAAATTTTATTGTGAGTAACAGCTATGGAGTGATAACAACCTAGTAACAGCCACTTTTCTTATAGACCTGAAGACATTGAAGGGTTACATCACAATTTATTCATCCAAGGAAACAGTCAATGAAGAAAATGGAAATAGATACCTCTAAGCGCAGGTGGAGCTCCAGCACAAAGGTGGTAAAATATATGGTAGGACCTTTCTCCCTCAGAGCATTGGACCACTCTAGACTGTTTAATAACAGTTCAAATTAGCTACATAAATCACAAAAGATAAAGCAACAAATATACAACAAATAAACATCACCTTTTCAAGTAAAACTGTGCACCACGGGGTAAAAGAGAGATCAAAAACAAAAAATGTCAGTGCATCACCACAACAAATTGAAAACAGATTAAGTCTCAGGAACTCAGAAATCTTACAAGTTTGTATTTTGGCACCAGATATCTTTCCAGTTTCACTGAAGTGGATTTCAATCAACTTGCCCTGCAGCATGTTTAAAAGGCAAAACATATTGTCAAAATAGCCACAACATCTATTGCTGAATCTTTCAAGTTCAAGGTTGCAAACTCTCTGTATGAATTGATCTATGGTTTGAGACATTAACTCAAAGAATACGGTGCTTACAAAGCGGCTTGAGTTATCATTCCTCAATGTCTTTGCATTACCAAAGGCTTCTAGGATTGGGTTAGTCTTCAGTATTTCATACTCAATCCCACTGCCGCCACCAAGTGCAGCCAAATATTGCATTGCTATCTTTGCAGTCTCAGTTTTTCCTGCCCCACTCTCACCACTGAAAAAATAATTGAAATACATTCAACATATTTAATTGTATATGCAATAGAAAAACTAAAAGTAGAACGAACTGCAGAAAAAAATTGTTACCAATTACACTAAATTTGTTTAATCATGTTATGACGCCAAAAGAAACAAACAAAAAGTTAGTACTAGCTAGGCACACAAGACAAACACAAGTATTAAAATGATACAAATTGTGCAACAAACTATACTGAATGGAATCATGCAGTAATGAATGGCCTCAACTTGGACCAAGAAAAGAAACATGATTTAGAAGTGGCCCATCCACTAATAAGGACAGAATTGATCCAAAATAAACTATGAGCATCATTTGGTCCCGATATTGGTACTTTCTATTTCTTGACTCAAAAAACAAAGATAATATTCCCAATAACATATTTGATTGCAATAAAATTTCCATAAAAGAAACTTCAACTATCAATTGAATAGCCAGGATCTCAGAGGAGAACTTAAATTTCCTCACCAACTAAAGATTGGAGAAAAGGGTATTACATTCCTCATCCACTTGCCAGGTTAGATTGTCCTTTTGTCTTATGTATTAAGAATTAATCAAAGTTTCCTTGTGGAACTAGTAGAACAAATATCATCTATACTTATGAAAAATAAATTATAAGATGCATCTCAAAAATGATCAATGCAATTTATGCAGACAGTTAGAAATCATCTAAAATTTGTGCAGAGATCCACCTAATGCTAAACAGGAAACAGAACACTAAAAAATTGGTGGATAATAGAAGTATATGCACAGGAAAAGTATAACTACTAGAAAACTTCGAGACGTGGGAACAAGTGTAAGTGAACAAGTTAAATCATGAACCAATAAAGTCAAAATATTCGAGTAACCAACCTTATAATGATAGATTGATTTACTTCATCTGCATAGAAAACCAAACTCAAAGATCAGTTCCAAAAAGATTCATAAACTTTTAAGTTCCTAAAGCTACAAGAATTAATCTAAAAAATTCAACAAAAAAACACCTCGAATCATTTCCCTGATTGCTGCATCTGTAATGGCATACACATGCGGGCTCTGCATAGATTTATTCTTATATGCTTCAATGTAATCATTCCCATATGAAGGAACTTTCTTGAAGGGATTGATGGCAACCAACACCGGCCCGGCTTTTGTCTAAAAAGCATAAATTTATTCAGTAGACAAGTTAGTCAAGTTTATAATTCACTATCATGTCCATAAGCAAACATAACCTTATTAGAATTCTTACGTAGATCATATCTTGATTGTATCTATATTGAAGATTGTACAACACTGATGGCTCATTTAAGAAACTAAGTTGCATGAGATCATCTACACCATCAAGGATATCAGGATTCGCAGGTACCAGACTTTCAGAGTTTAACTTTAAAACCTACAACAGAAGCAGTAACAGTTTTTAACTAAACAGCTAAATTTGGCTGAAAAATCATCTTACTTCAAGTGGTTCTACTTACTTTTCCGTCAGGTAGAGAAATAACAGATTCACTACCCGAAGTTGATAAAATCTTCCCCAATGCCCAGTCCCCATTTGGAAGTTGAACCCATGATCGAACTTTCTGAGACCAAAAACTTAAATAAGTAGGTGACAAGATCAGTGAAATGGATATTGACAAAATGCGCTTGATGGCACAAAATAATTGAGAAAAATTCTTTACTATTGGCATGAACTTTTCAACTGCAATATTATTAGTCCACGAGAAATAAAAACATCATTGAGTTCATGCACGATACCTTTTTTGCAGCATATGACGTGGTATCTGCCCACTTTTGCTCACTGCAAGATGGCAAGATTGAAGGCAAGGATGAAGTTCCAGTGTCCAGGTCTTCATCCCCCACAGAAGGCCTGCCTTCAACTGGGAAGGTGTTGCCACAGCCACTATAAGGGGAATCCTCATTTGCGTCATTCACAACCCGACCCTCTAGTGCCTCAACATCCCTATTCTCTATACCATTGTTCTGAGAAATGACTGAACACGTGCTATCCCTATGTTCAGCATTAAAAGAATCAGGTTTTTCTAATCGATCAGGTGACGATGAACCAATGAACCTAAAATCAACAGGCAATGATTTGATCGCCTGAAGGGAAGGATGGACCATCGACTGCTGTGACATTTCCTCTGATCCTGGGGATTGAGTTAAGAAAAACACCATGAGATAAAAATGAACTGAAAATATAACTCCTTAGTTTTCACACAAAAATGTCGTGTCAAGCTTTAGCACAAGTCCCCACTTGCCAAATTATCTGACTACCAAAGTGGAGGGGACCATACTCGTAGAATTAGACCTTAGTATACTTCAATACTTGGTCACTATTGACAAGCTCAACAAAAGAGGGTGGAAAAGTTCCAAACCAAAAAGTGGTCTAATCTTTCAATCATCATTAGATCATCTTTCCAAATCCATCAAATTTATCAAACAGAGATGAAGCGATTCAATGGTAGAAGAATTACTTGATCTGATAAAACCCCTATTTTCACGCACCAAAAGTTGTTGTGTTGCTCGGAAATGGAGGCAAATTAACTAAGAAAATTCCTTCCTTAACCGCAAATGTTACCTATTTAAGAGAACATATCTACATGAAGGAATAAAAAAAATAAACACTTTGAAGAAAAGGAGCAACAGAAAAAAGAATCACATCTTTCTCCTTATTATGTGTTTTCTCAGAATCCAAACAAAGGATAAAGCATCAAAGCACCAAAATGTTCCAAAACCGAACCGATCCGGCGCCAAAACTAAGGATTTCCCAAAAAAAATATTTCCGTTTAAGAAATACAAGTTAAACAGAAAAGAAAAAGGAAAGGAAGATTTAGAAAACAAATAAAAAAGAAAAACCATTGATAATAACAGAATTTGAAGAGAAATAAGACAAGGAAAAGAAAATGGCTAACCTTGACAAAGTCAAAAAATTTGCATGAGTATCAGAAATCCCAGTGAAGCACTGTCGAATCTCGGATCAACCTCGAGGGCTGTTCCTATAACATAAACACTCCAGAGTCGAGAATCAAGCGGAATTACGGAGTTCGTTCATACTAAACTCAAAAGAAACGCAGCGAAAAGAGAATAAAAAGAAACGGAAAAAGCAGCTTCATACACGAAGCAGCAACTGGGAATGGTGTACACAGTTGAAGTATATAGTTAAGGTAATTGTAGTAGCACAACAGTAGGGACGACAATAGGCATGTTTGGTTTCCCAGAAAGCGAGAGAGAAAGTGAAAAAAATTGGAATAGAAAATCCAAATCCGTATGTAGAGAAGCAGTCCTTTTTCCCCGCTTCAAGCATAAAAAGAATAACAAAGGAGAAAGAACACTCTCTCTCCCTCTTTTTCTCATATATTATGGGATTTAAAATATTATTTATTTGTCCTCTTTTTTTGAATTTTTCAAACTTTTTTATTAAATCGTCATTAATAAAATTCTAATAAATATAATCTAAACCTCTAAACTGTATATACTAATTTGTGAAAAGACGGTTCTGACCCTGCCTTTTTGTTAAATTTATGAGAAGGACATTTGTCCTTATACATAATTAAAAATAAGATCTTACCAGAATGAGAGTAATGCATTGCAGGTGATTAGGTGTGTAGGCCAATCATTGAAATTAACCAGATAGCTTAAAATTAGCCCTTAACATTTATAGAGGTATTAATATTATTCATTTGATTTGGAAACTTTAAAATAGTTAATTAATTGTCAAATAGAATATAATTACTCATTTCCCGTAAAACCTCAATTCGATCAACCAAAGCTTGACTCATTGATCATGGAATGTACTGACCAAAAGTGT
>JAOQMP010000003.1:6067080-6087091 GCA_027563575.1 Erythroxylum pedicellare
CTTTAATTGATTTTATAATGATTTAATATCAGTTGAACTTTTTAAATTTTAAACCTTTTATTTTACTAATTTAACTTTCAGTCTGAATTTTAAAGTTGTGTGGTTATTAGTAATGTGTTAATATATTAAATATTTAAAAATGTAATAATTATTAATTATATATTTAAAATGATTTAATTAATAAATTTACAAATTAAAATAGAAAACATATTCAAATTCAAATGATTGAGAATAAAATTTGAAATAAAGCAAACTTGCATATTCGAGACAGACTTTTAAAAAATGCTAAAGACTTGAACCTAAGAAAGACAATTTGAGGGAATTCCTCATCTCCTAAAGGGCGTTACTAAAACATTCGAGACCACATAGTAATCCCCAAGTCACGCCACGGGACCAGACAGTGTGAATGCAAGATCACGGTGATATTATCCAGTGTCAAGGGATATTTGGGAATGACATGCAGGGAGACGCAACAACAGTGCCCCATGTGTTTTGCATAAAAGTGATGAATCTTACAATGAGTAGTGTCTCAATTATTGATGTGATTTTAGGTCGCATAGCATACCCTTTAAGAATTTGAAACCTTCTTAGTTAAAATCATAACATGTTCTTTGAAAAATTAAAGTTATCATGAAAGGAATATGTCTAAAAGAGATAATGGGATAAGGAGCTTTTTGACTATGCTACATAGCTAACAAGTTTTGGAGATGGCTCAAAAGCTGCAAAGGGTCCCCAGTTCTGGCCTTGAAAAGTTTATTTTTAGATTAAAGATGTGTTGTAATGACAAGACCCTTTCTTTCATTATTACTCTTTATATATATATACACATATATGTTTGCTTGCACCTTATAAGAGAATTGGTTAAGTTTGGTCATAAAGAATAACGTTTATGAGTACATAGCAGCAAGAGAGTGGTTAGGCTATTGGTGTGGTGTCCTATTTTGACATTAGTTCTAGACAGGGATTGGGTGGTGTGGTGGGCAAATGTTTTCCAAAGCATGGGCAGGGTCACCTGGGCAAGCCTGTATAGATAAAGCTTGGCCCTCAAGAATTTAGAAAGATTTTGTAGGGAAATTGTAGAGACTTGGTTTGGTCCACATGTATAAAAGCTTGATCGGATCAAGTGACTTTTATCCAAGTCTTCACTGAATTTCAAAGTCTCATCTTGTTGTTTTGAATGAGTTCTTTCACTTACCAGGACTAGTTTTATGGAGATGTCTGGATTTAGGTTTAAGCTTAACATTTTTGATACTTTATGAGATTGAGATGCTGAACATATTCCATAAGAATTTAAACTCAGAAATTTCAAGTGCTTGGAAAGACTCCTCTTGAACTACTCCTTAAGAAGTTTATACTTTGTAGCGATTAAAACCAATGCTAAAATGGTAAGCATGAAGTTTTAGCAGACAGTTCACAAATGCTGCAAGGTGAGCGGCCTAACCTAGTTTTGCAAAATGAATTAAGTAAAGAGAAGAAGCGAACAAGTAAGAAGGCAAACCAACTATTTTCCTGACTGCACAGAACAAAACACGAACATAGGCTACATAGGTTGGTTGGTCTTGCTTCTGATCTCTATACGTCTTCTTTGTTTGGATTACTCAGTGACATCATGTGCTAGAAGGAGACATACACTACACTGACATCTGGTCAGCAGATGTGCAGTTGTGCCATTTGATTAGTGGATAATAAGTAGCATATACGACAAACAAAACTAACACATTAATACAAGCCAATACAAGATGGTCTCCTAAAGCAATTCCAAGTTCTCTGGAATAAAGCAGGTCTTAGTGACCTACATACATGGAGGTGGAGGAATAAACCTGATCTCAACCAAAAACAAGATGGTGATCATGTATACATTGTGGAATGCCAACTTTCTTTGACTATTGTGATTAGCCGATGTGGGAATAGCACATCTAACAATTACCTTACCGTGGACGTGCAAGTAATATGGGACCCGACTTCTAAGATACCAAGCTAAAACCATGGGTCAGGAAGGGCTACTTTAGTTTGCTAACCTTTGTATTAAATGGTTTCGAATTAGCTTCAACTGGTTTGACAGGGATTTTGTGTTGATGGCCCATGCTGTATGCAGGTAGGTAGCCCAAGATGGGAACTGACAAAGGGAAGAAATAGTGTCTTGCAGGCACACCTTAAGTCATTTGATGTTAGGATCTAATCATTCTGATGGGTTTTCCGATAAAACTGCTTAGGGAAGTGATCACATTGACAAACCAACCTCTGAAGGTTATCACAATAACTACCCATTACAGGTGCCGAGTGCTTTAAGCGAGCACAAGGCCAGTGCAGAAGTGGATGATACAATTCAATCAAAATATGGCATTGAATTCTAGAAGTCACAAATGTCTTCAGTGAAGTTCCTAATCATGGATGAGACCGGCAAGTATGACGAAACAACCTACAAGATTCCATTGAATCTTCACTTCACAAATGGAACACCCGAGGGAGTTCGTTCAGCATATTCCTCGTATTGTGAACCAAAAAATTGCTTCAAGAAGTACTCTTCATAAGGTATCCTTTCTGCGAAAAACCGCCAGACAACAACTGCAAACGCAACAGTTGATATGGGATTACACAACATTATCTGAGTGCCGACTGACCATATCAGGAAACCACAGTATCCTGGATGACGAACGAAGTGGTAGATGCCATGAGTAACCAGCTTGTGATGTTCCTCGTGATGAATCTTAATGAGATGTGTGAAAGCTCGTCCAGCTGTTATAATTGCCATTTTCCTAATGATTTCCCCAATTAAGACCATTGCGAGACCCGCATTACTTATCCACCAATATTCCTTCAAAGCAGGAAATAAAGCAATTTCAATAACATACTCCAGTAATGAAAAGGCAATCGCCAGGAGATAGCTTTTGCTGATCAGAAGTGACTTTAGGGTAACACTCGATCTGCCATGTACCATAACTGCTAGAACGTATTCAGAAATATGAAAGAAGGCAATTGCCAAAAACATTTCTGCCAACTGTCTGCACGCTGTGTAACTGAAGATTTCTGTCATTTTTTCCAAAGTAAGTGGGTTAATTTTTGTCTTGATATACTAATAGAGATCAACAGTAGCATGCAATCTGAATAAATCAACAGTACTGTGCAATCTGGGGGTAGCTTCAGACCTGGAAAAGATGCAAACGTGAACAAGGTCATTTCACCTTTCATATCATCCAAAAAGTGCTTCAAGGATTGCATCTTCTTCAAAGCAAGGAAACAGAAGTATGGCTTAGGAATTTTCCATAAACTTTCAAGAGTTTTTACAGAAATATTCTTTTACTACATAGCAAAAGCAAGATAGAAAAGCCACGGACAATCACTTTTCTGCTTTTGGAAGACAAGAGCAAATACATTTGCAGTATTGTCCAACTCACCCCTCATCAGAAGATAAGAGAATTTTTTATAAAAAAATTTCCTTGGAGTGGAGAAATAACAATGGTGTTACCAAGAGTAAGCACTTTTAGAAATGACGCAACCATGTTCATATAACTAATAATCAGCAGAGCTAGAACACTAAAGGTGAAGAAGACATGAGTCCAACAGAAAATTTGTCAAATTTATGAAGATTGAAAATTTTGTAAATTTATGCACATAAGAATTGAATAAATGAGATTAAAAAATCCCAACCATACAAACAGGCCCTTCAAAATCTGAAATCCTCTTTTGTCTATTGGACCTAAAGAGATGGAAAGACAAAGATGAGAGATAAATCACATTCATCAATTCTTCAAAGCTCTAACCTACCTCTATTTATCCCTTTACCATCTCACCTCTCCATATATATGGTGTGTTTGTGTCTGTCCAATGATCAATCTTAACCTTGGAAATTTATTCAAAGTTTTCAGTTTGTTGCCCACTAATCAACCTTTAAAATGAAACAAGGGAGGACAACATATATAAAAGCCAATGCATTAATCAAAAAACATATACAATTGTGCAAATACAACAAATTAGCAGGTGCAAATACTACCAAGGTCTCATGTGCTGAAAATCTGTATAATTTAGTAATACTCTCAGCCACCGTGGCTATCAGTATCCACACAGTATTTGAGAAACCCTGTCAGTTGCAAGCACCTACGTTATGTAGATCTGAACTCATTCTTCAATCCAACTATGTCCTAGGTCTTTTCTCAGTACCCCCTTCCCCATTCCCTTCCTCACCTTTGCTGCATCATCCCAACTACCTACCTCGGAATAAACCTTTGATAGCAATACAAAAGCAGCACCATCCTCAGGTGCCAGTAGCAGTAGCTTTTTAGCAGCCCATTCTCCTAACTCCCTGTTCCCATATGTTCTACAACCACTAAGCAAGGATCTCAAAATAGCAGGCCAAGGAGGATGAGGCATGATTTCAATCACATCTTTAGCATTTTGAAGGTATCCATTTCGTGCGAACATATCGACTAAGCAACCATAAACATCAGGAGAAGGCCCCATTCCATGTTTTGACTTCATTGAATAAAAGAAAAAACATCCTTTATCGACAAGACCCAGATGGGCACAAGCTGATATAAGAGACACAAATGTCCCTTGGCTGGGCTGCAGATTAGAAGTCCTCAGTTTATCAAAAATTTCAATAGCTTCCACAACAAGACCATGGTGAGCATAAGCCATGATCATGGCATTGTAAATAACAATGTCCTTCTCTTCAAATGATAGATCAAAAACCATTCTTGCACTTTTAATGTCCCCACACTTCGCATAAGCATCTAGAATTGCACTGGCTACAAAACTATATGTGTCATATCCCGTTCTAAAAGTAAATGCATGAACAAATTTCGTTTGATAATAAGCAGCAATAGCAGCAGCACTGTTTAAAATACTGGAAAAAATAAATTCATCCGGTCTCTTGCCACAATCAATTAAAGTTTTGAAAAATCCAATAGCTTGGTAATCATAACCTTGATGCACTAAGGTGGATATCATGATACTCCAAGATGGCAAATCTAGTTCCTCAAGTTCACTGAATAACTCAAAAGAATCAACCAACAGTCCAAATTTCACATAACCTTTAATTAATGAACTACAAATACATCCATCGGAAGAAAAACCAAACTTAAGTACAATCCCATGAATTTGCTTGAACATCTGCTTGCTTTCCATTCTGATACAACTTTCCAAAACATTTGTAAATGTACATTCATTTGCTTCAACTCCCATCTGAAACAAACTATAAAAGGTTTCTATTGCTTTGAAGTCAACATTATTCCAACTGTAGCCTGAAATTAATTGATTCCATATGGTGACATCTTTGAACAATGTATTGTCAAACACAGTATGTACCATCTCCATTGCTCCACAACTAGAGAGCATGTACATAACAGAGGAAGTGATCTTGATATCATCAAAGAAACCAAAATGGCACGCAAGGCAGTAAAACTGCAGTCCAAGATAGAGATGAAGTAACTCCCCGCATTGTCTGAATAATGTCGAGAAGGTAATGTGGTTAGGTCTTACGTCATTCAGCGATAAATCATAGTATAAGGTTACTAGTTCTCTTGGATCTTCAAGTTGTGAACCAAGCATAGTATTGAACGATACAATGTCTTTGTTATGCATCCTTTGGAACACTTTCAAAGCAAAGCTTGTTTTATCACTCTTGATGTACATATCCATAAGAGCATTCATTACTGAAGTACTAGAATCCATCTCACTTCTTATAATTAATCCATGAATTTCCTTACCAAAATCCAAATTACACACAAGTGAGCACCCTTGGCATGCACCAATGTATGTATACTTGTCCATTGATACTCCTTCGAAGCGCATTAAAGATATTAAATTGATTGCTTCAGGGCCATACCCACAGCGTGTATATCCTCCAATCATAGCATTCCAACAACCAGTATCTATGTTGTCCATGCAGCAAAAAATGTTTTCAGCTCCTTCAATATCTCCCACCTTAGCGTAAAAATTCAAAATTGAACCACCAACATGTAGGTTGCTTTGCATCCCAATTTTGTAAGCAAAACAGTGAACAGAAGTGCCAAGTTCACTACGTCTAGCATTGGCACACACTTTCATAACACTACCAATGGCAAATTCATTAGGCATTAACCCAGTTCTCATCATTTCCACAAATAAATACATACTCAGCTCAAACTTCCCACAATGAATTGCACCTGATATGAGTAAAGTCCAAGAGAAAACACTTCTTTGAGACATTTCCTCAAAAACCTTAAACCCATCATCCAACAGGCCACCCTGTGCATATGCTCTTATCAAATTATTCTGTATGAAAACATCATTAGGCAATCCAATTTTAAAAACATATCCATGGATTTGGGCTCCAATAAAGGGAGACAGAGAACCCTCAGACGAAGAAACAAATGCGGCCAGGGCAGCTGGATCATTCCCTATTGAAAAACTAGGTCTCGAAGCCCCTATGAATCTATAGAGACGGGATTGATGCTTGAATATGGACCTACTAAAGAGATGTAATTCCTTTGGTAAATACTTTGATCTATGAGAAAATAATATAGCTCTCATAAGTCTGCTAACATGAGCTAAGAAAGCTCATCTTTTCAACTCAATCATGATTCTCTCTCGTTTACTTCAACAATTAGGGTAGCTATTGGGATCTACCTGCGAGCAATAGTATGTAATATTAAATTTAGAGACTTGCTCGTTAAATTAAATGGAGCAACTTGTCTTCTTCCATATCACGATCTTTCATTATCCAATGTAACAATAGTTCCTTGCCCCCGTTAGTGAAATGAAACTAACACAAAAACAACCACCAAAATTTGTGATCACATACACAGAAACAGTGGATTATTAATTAACAGAGTAGATGACACAGATTACCAATTTGAACAAAACAGTATAATTTTTTTAAGGAAAACCAATAAAATTAAAGATGGATCCAACTCACATGCAACAGCAGAAACCACAAATATATGGGGAAAAAAGGGGAACTTTAAGGAATATTAACACAAATAAAAAAATAACACTGCATTAAAAAAGAAAAGGAAAACTAAACAAATACCAGTGGGTCTTCTCCTCCTGCATCTCCAGCAAATATGAATCTGAAACAAAAACAACATTTTAATGCACACAAGATTGCAGATTTTTTCATTTCGAAGTGAAAACTAGAGATTAAACCCAAAATCACCTTCTGTTTCCCATTTTCAGAAATAACCCGAGAAAGTGACAGCACAATCAAGATTTCATAAGCGAAGTAAAATTTAAATGGAGCCAATCTCCAAGCTAGGGTTTTTGTAAACTTGAGACATACTATAGAAGAAAAGACCAGAAAAGAGGAGATTAAGGTGAAAGTGAGAGCAAAAGATGTTGGAAGCCAACTGATCAAAGAAAAAAAGAGGGAAGTGAGACAGAGCAAGCACAAACTAATTGCTTAATATTTCTTAATTAAATATTATTAATATATAGATAATGAATTACAATATCAATTTTAATTTCGAGCCCAATCACTAAATAAGTAGGGAAAGCCCAAACTTATTTTAATTTGAACAGAACTGCCTAAAACCCCATTTCGTACGACACTGTCCTAAAGCCCCATCTCTCAACGGAAGCAATACAAGAGAAACAGAGAAGCCAAGTAAAAGGATGGGGTGGTGGTGTAGTACTTGGAGTTGTACTCCTGTTGCTCCAACTTCCCAGCTTCATTTTACTCATTTGAAGACTCTCCCTTCTCTGGTTTGTTGCTTTCACTGCTTTATCTTAACCAACTAATGTTTCTGCTCTTTTGCTTTCTTTGGAACTGTTCTGTCTTGCTTTACCATTCGGTTCTGTTAAATGCTTGGATTGCCGAATTAGGAAAGAAGTAACAGAAGGGAAAAAGTAGAAAGATACTTGCTTTTGCTTATTTATAGGTCCACTGTTGTTGTTAGTAACAAAAATGTTTCGATTTTCGTTTACTTCGTTTGAGTTTCGGTGACCTTTGGAACGTGCAAAGACACATTTGTTTGAATATGCATCAAAAAGTTGACTCCATTGTGAAAATTGCTCATTTGGATCTCTTTCTAGAAGCATAAGCAGCAGAAGAGGCTGTTGGATAGGAGCCAAAGAGCTTCAAAAGTTGTTGCCTACTATGGCTTGAAGACACCTCCCTACAAACTCGTAAGTGGTGATCTCTTTTTCTCCTTATGATTCTCTGAATTGCTTCGATTAAGCAGTCTTTTTGAATCATAATAGTAACTTCTGAAGGAAACATCTTTAGTTATCGGTGAAAATGGGATGGAGAAGATGAATTCCATCTTGGTAAACTTCTTTAACGAGAAATTTTTGTTAGGATTAGCTAAAATTGTCATTCTATGTTTACCATTAAGAAAATATGTTTGTTGAATATGAAAATAAAAGTTATGTGTTTCGTACACTAAAATTTTAACTGATTTGATGTCTTCAGTATGTTGAATATCCTTAATTTTGTTTGATATCTACGTTGAATAGACTTAATTTTGTTTGATATCTTAGGATGCTTTAGAGCCATATATGAGTCAGAAGACACTACAGAAGCACTGGGGAGAACACCATCGTCAGTATTTGGAAGGTTTGAATACAGAGCTAGGGAAAAATGACATCTTATATGGGTATACCATGGATGAACTTGTCAAAGCTACATATAACAATGGCAGCCCCTTCCCTGAGTTCAACAATGCTGCTCAGGTATACTATTTATATGGTCTATGGATCAATTGCATTCTCACACAGATTTATTGGTTCTCTAACTGAAGCCTAAATGTATCTTTTGGGTGGTCTTGCCCGTATCAAGTCTCTTATGTTCAAATTATTTGCAAGTCTCTTATGTTCAAATTATTTGCAAGATTCTTAGGCCAGAAGAACTGCTACGAATGATTATATGAAAACCAATATCTGAATTATATTGCAGGTCTGGAATCATGATTTCTTTTGGGAATCCATGCAACCAGGAGGAGGGGGTACGCCTCAACTTGGTGTTCTTCAGCAGATTGAAAAGGATTTTGGTTCATTTACCAATTTCAAAGACAAATTTATAGAAGCAGCCCTTACACTGTTTGGTTCTGGATGGGTTTGGCTTGTTTGTAAGTCTTTCCCATCTCCTTTTGAAATTTCAGTTGGACCAGGTCTTGTCATTTCGGTAGAGGCATAGTAAATTTATTTATCAGGAAAGGGAAGCAAGGGTGTCCTGTCAGGTCTAGGCTTCATTTGCAAAATAAGATTCATTGTGAGATCTATCTGTTGCGATGATATGTCAATTTGCATCTCATTCCTCCCCTTTCTAACTCACTCCGGAAGTAATTAGCTAAGGCTACTTTTTGGTAAATTCATGGATCATTCATTTGCAAAAAACATGTTCATACATATATGCATCATTAGATGTTTCCTTTTTGGTTCTAGCTTAAAAGTTGAATCAGGAATTTGAACCTTAGCTCTAATGTACACTTAGATGACACACTGATTGGATATGTGATGCATCTGAGTCTCAATTGTAATGAGATATTCCAGCAAACCTCTTTTCCTTTGCTGGGGCCAAACCTTTCATTTAGTTTGTTATAACATGCTCAAGTTCTGCTGAATTTTTTATTCTTTTCCTTTTTACCTGTTCTTGTTTATATTTTGGGTTTTGTCAATGTTCCCTGTTGTTGGGAACCATTGACTAGTAACCATTTCTTGATTTCTGACAAGAAGATAAGAAACAAGGAAGATAGATGTATGTAATAGTGAAGGTTAAAGAGAGTGCTTAGAGAGGGAAAGCTTTTCTTACCGATGTTATGACCTATGATGTTTTAGCAATGTACTCTTGAATAACTGGTAATTTGTTGTTTCATTATTTGCAGTGAAGAGACAAGAGAGACGACTCGAAGTGGTGAAAACATCAAATGCTGTTACTCCTCTAGTGTGGGATGACATTGTATGTCAATCGCGACAGCTTATATGCCCGATTCTCTTAAACATCGTACTAATTTATTCTTGTTTTGCAGCCTATCATCAGTTTAGACATGTGGGAGGTAAGTCTACACTCTCTACCTCTCTCGGACATGGGATTCAATGACTGTTGTTTCTTGCTTTTGACTTATTCATGATCTCTTTATTCTTGCATGGCAGCATGCTTATTATTTGGATTATAAGGTTAGAAATCATCGCTCTCTGTTCATTCAAAGCTGAGAAATCTTTTCTTCTTACTGATCCCTGCATGGCACCTCTAATCAGAATGACAGAGAAAAGTACGTAAACACATTTATGAACCATCTTGTGTCTTGGAACGCGGCAATGTCACGAATGGGTCGAGCAGAGGCCTTTGTGAACTTGGGTGAACCGAAAATTCCTGTTGCCTGATAATTTGACCCCAGAGATCAATGTTTCGATGATAGCGAACTTCCAAGTAATCATACAAGCAAACTAGACAAACCATTCAAGGCCATAGATACAGTAACATTGGAGTAAAACATCCAGTCCTCTCCTGTTCATCCACTCTATTATTCAGTTCCTCCTTTTTCATTTTCTCTCATGTGCATGTTATGCAACAGATTGCTGGTCTTTGTTTGTGGTTATCCAGATTGAATTTCATTAATGAGAAGAGGGATTCAAGTCAACACAATCTGCATTTAGAAAAAGAGAAAAAAGAGAAGCTTCTGTTTCTGTGGTCAATCACCTCTCACTCCCTTCATAGTACATTGACGTTAGTACAAATTAGTAATATGCAGCTGCTAGTGAATACAAAGATGAGGTGGATTCATCTACTTAGGTAGCAATCTTGGGAATGGTATAATTTGTGAGAAGTGAGAGAAGCTGTATTTTGTACCAAATCAATTCACAGCTGACAATAAATGAAAACAACAAAGAAGTACATTGTGGCTCAGATTCTTTCTTTTGGCACCAACATTTTGTAGGAATATGGTGTAAGTGCAACTTTTGATTTCAAAAATATGGTGTAACTTTTCGTTGTAGCACATGACTTCTGCTTCAAACCTGATATGGTGATTCTGTATCAGCTTTATTTATATAATCTGGTTTTAAGTTCAATCTAATTAATATTAAGGTGAGGGATTGAAATAAAAATTATGTTGTGGTCAATTTTCTAAATTTAAAGAAATCATGGTTCCTAACTAATTTTGTATTATGAATTTCATGGTAAAGTTGTTTGTAATTTGGTGATTTATATAAATCGATTAGTAATTTATGATACAACAGACTTTTGGTGGCAGTTATTTCCACATGCATGTGCGTCGATATTGTCTATCTCTTCATCCGATCACCTCTCTTTCTTCAGATACGACTTCTTATGCTTAGACCTATAGCATGCAGGTTCAGATTTGAGAACCATTGGATGAGGGAATCTTCATGTCGGGAACTTATTATTGATTGTTGGAATCATAACGTGGAATTACCACTTTCGGATAAACTCTAGAGATGCAGTCAATTGTTGTCGACATGGGGTAAGGAACTTCGGAATGTGCATAAGACGGAGATGGAGGGTTTAGGATTCAGGCAAATATGGATAATTTTGTTGTTGCTAAAAATCGTTATTTTGAGTTCATGTGTCAACGTGAAGTGTACTGAAAGTAGAGAGCGAAGGAATTTTAGCTTAAAGAAGGTGATTCAAATACTCGCTTTTTCCACAATGCTGCTACAGTTAGACAAAAGAAAAATCAGATTGAGTGACTTTAGGATGACAATGGACGTTGGCATACATGGGAGACTGGTTTGGAATCTGCGGTCAATTCGTACGTCTCCAACATTTTTCGGTCTCAGGTTTGTGATGTTAATCTGGTTCTAGAACATATCCTGAGGTTGATTACTGAGGATCAGAATGAATCGCTACTTTGTCCTTATACTGTAGAAGAAGTAAAAGCTGCTATGTTTTCTATGATGCTGGACAAGTCACCCGGGCTTAATGTTTTTAACCCGGGCTTCTATCAGAAATATTGGGATATCATAGGCGGCGAAGTAGCTCAGACCTGTATTGATTATCTTCATTTGGGTAAGTTTCCTACAGAGTTGAACAAAACGGCGATTGTGTTAATTCCAAAGAAATCTGAGCTTGCGGTAATGGGTGATCTCCGTCCTATTGTGTTATGCGATGTACTTTTGCAGATTATTACTAAAATGATGGCTAACAAATTGAAAAGTTTAATGCCTTCAGCTATTTCGGAATCCCAGAGTGCTTTTGTCGTAAGTAGAAGCATTCAGGATAATTGCATTATTGCATTTGAAATGACGAACTCGTTCCATCGCCAAACTAGGGGGAAGACATATTCTGCAGTTCTAAAGATCAATATCAGTAAGGCATACGATCATATGGAATGGACTTTTGTTGAGGCAATTACGGTAAAAAAAAGGTTTTGCCCATGGTTTTGTGGATTTCATTATTTGTTGTCTTTCCTTATCTGTTCATAATCTGCACTGAGAGTTTATCAAGACTATTTGATCATTCACTTTATGATGGCAGACTACAGGGATGTAAAGTTTCGAATGGAGGTCTTGTCTTATCTTATTTATTCTTCGCGGACGATAGCCTTATTTTCTTTCAGGCTAATGAACAGGAGGCTAGTGAAGTTCAAAGATGTCTACAGACTTATGAGAGAGCATCAGGACAACTTAATAATTTTGGGAAATCTTCCATATCGTTTAGTGCAAATATCCCAAATTTGATGAGGGAGTCTATTTATGCCATCCTTGCTGTTTCGGAAAAAGAGCCTTTGGGTAACTACCTTGGGTTACCTTCTCACATAGGGAGGAATAAGAAGGAGGTATTTGGTTTTACAAAAGATAGAGTGCGGAAAAGATTGAATTCTTGGAAGAGAAGACCACTTTTTAAGGTGGATAAAGCTGTGTTATTGAAAATTGTGTTATAAGCGATACCCACTTATATGATGAGTTTGTTTCTTCTACCTAAAATTTTATGTGCTGAATTGGAATGTATCATGACTCGGTTTTGGTGGAAAAAAGGTGTTAATCATGAGAAAGGAATTTCTTGGATGTCTTGGCAGAGATTGGCGAAGAATAAGATTTTTGGTGGCCTTAATTTTAAAAAGATCCCTGAGTTCAATCTTGTGCTTTTTGGAAAGCAGGGTTGGAAGTTGATGACTCAACCTAATTTGCTAGTATCTCGTGTTCTTCAAGTTCGTTATTTTGTGGGTTCATCCTTTTTATCAGCAAATTTAGGAAGCAATCCGAGTTACTTATGACGAAGTATTTGGGAAACCCGTTCTTTGTTATAACGGGATATGCATTGAAAGGTTGGAGACGATTCTCAAATTCTAATATGGGACTCACCGTGGCTCAATGATATGAAGAATTCTTTCTTCAAGGCCTCCTGATTGAAATGTTTTCTTGGCTGCGGATTTGTTGGAAGATGCGTCATGAAATCTTGATTTAATTCGCTCACTTTTCTTTAGCTATGATTGTGAACGAATTTTGGCAATACCTTTGGGTAGACGCCTGGTGAGAGATGATTGGTGTTGGAAATTTGAGAATAAAGGTGGTTACATAGTGAAGAGCGCTTATAAACTCTTGTGTCCCCTTACGGATACATCTTTGCCAAGTTATCAGCAAGTATGGAGGTGGATATGGAGCTATGTGGTTCTGCCAAAGGTGATCAGTTGTGTTTGACGTGCTCTAAATAGTGTATTACCGTGCTTATCGGTGTTACGAAGTCGAAGAGTTGATGTTAATGTGTGTTACCTGATTTGTAATCAGGAAGAGGAGACATTACAGCATGTGTAATACAGGGCTTGGTTTGAGATCTAGTTAAGGGTCTTCGGAATAAAGGATCAAGTTTGTGAAAAGTAAAAGAAGATAAGTTTCCCTTCTTTCTACTTATTTTTTTCAGACTTAAGAGAGAATCTGTAATCTCTTGAGTTAAGTACTCAACAACTGTTTGGGAAAATTTTCTGATCCCTTCATTCATTGATTGCTGCTGTTTAAATACAGAAATGAGGAAGATAACCATCCCTTATAATTGAGGGATTATTAACAAAAAATGGATGATTTCCCTCCTAAAAATGAGCAACTAAAACAAATAACAAATGGAGGATTAAAGTAAAAATCAGTTAAAACTAATTTATTCAAATAAAATCTTAACAACAGCAGCAGCAGAAAATTCTTCAACGGATGGAGCTAGTATGGACTTGATCTTCTTGTAACTTCTCTTTCTTCTGACCATGAGTATATCTCTTATAACACTTTAAGAGATTTGTAACATTACTCCCTCCTTCGACATTGCCATTGTCCTCAAGTGCAAAATTTGGGAACTTTTGATGTAGGACAGTAGCTGACTCCCAAGAGGCATCTGCTGGTGATGAATGTTACCAATGCACTAACACCTCCAATTTCCCAGCTCAGATTCAACGCTCCAAAATTGCCATAGGTTGAGGAACAACAAGTTCAGGTTCAATGAGGGGAACGGAAGTTAAACCTAAAGTTGGATCTTCCTTATATTCCTTTAAATTGGACACATGAAACACATGGTGTAAACGAGATCCAGCTGGCAATTCCAATTTATACGCCATGGTCCATTTACGCTGAGTTACAGTAAAGGACCATAAAATTTGACTAAAAGTTTTTGATGGCGTCGATTTACTAAAGATAATTGCCGATATGGTTGCAAACGGAGAAGTACCTTGTCACCCACCTGAAATTCAAGGGAACAATGCCGCTTATCATAAACAGCCTTCATTCTTTGTTGTGCCCTCAATAACTGCTGTCGAATAAAATCCAAAACCTTATCTCTGGTTTGGAGAGCTTGGTCTACTGCATTAATCATTGAACTACCTAGGGTATATGAAATTAAACGAGGTGGTGACCACCCATAATCCACATCAAAAGGGGTAGTTTGTAGAGATGTATGGTAGCTGGTGTTGTAACAATATTCTGCCCATGATAACCAATTCATCCATTTGGTAGGATGCTCACTAGTGAAACATTGAAGATACATTTCCACCGTTCGATTTACCACCTTTGATTGCCCGTCTGTTTGCAGATGGTAGGCTGAACTGAAAGCTAACTTAGTGCCACTTAAACGAAATAATTCAGTCCAAAATGAACTTATAAATGTTACATCACAATCACTAACCATAGTTTCTGGAAACCCATGTAACCTAAAAATATTATCAAAAAATATTTTGGCCACACTTACAACTGTGTATGGGTGAGAAATCAGCAAGAAATGAGCAAATTTAGAAAAACGGTCCACCACTACTAGCAAAACATTCTTCCCTTTAGACATTGGCAATCCTTCTACAAAATCCAAGGAGATATCAGACCATATCTGTGTAGGAACAGGTAACGGCTAAAGAAGCGCCGCAGGTAAAAGATTCTCGGTCTTGTGACACTAACAGATATCACAAGAACGAACAAACTCCCTCACATGTGTCTTCATTCCTGCCCAATAAAAACCTCTTGTAATTCTAAACAAAGTCTTTTGATACCCCTCATGGCCTTGATTATGAAGTGCTAAAATGATGGTCTGAATGGACGGAGAATTTTTAGACAAAGAGACTTTATTTTTGTAGAGTAGCAACCCATTTTTGAAACTCCAAAAAATTGCAGCAATATTGTTTTGGATGAGAGATATTTGGTGTTGAAATTTAGCAGAAGCCTGCTGTTCTCTTTGGATTTCATTAAAAATCTCCAATTAAGGCATTGAAATGGCCATAAGTGTTACTGAATATTCCCCCCATCGGGATAGAGCATCGGCCACAGTGTTTAAACGCCCAACCTTGTACTCTACTGTAAAAGAAAAACCCAATAATTTACTAAACCATCTTTGTTAAGGTGGAGATAATACCTTTTATTTGAGAAGAAATTTGAGGCTGTAATGGTTTGTGAGGATGATAAATGTGCGCCTCCACAAATAAGAGTGCCAATGTTTCACCACCTTAACCAACCCTATTTATTCTTTCTCATAAGCTGGGAGGTTACGGTGCCGTGCCACCAACATTCGACTGAAATAGGCTATAGGTCTGCCATTTTGTAAGAATACAACCCCTATTCCTGAATCAGAGGCATCACACTCGACAATGAAAGGTTGATTAAAGTCTGGGAGAATAAGAATTGGGTTGGAAGTCATTAACTCTTTAAGTCTTTTAAAGAATTGAACCGTCGCATCTGTCTAATGGAAGGATATGTGTCTCAACATCACTGTAGAGGAGCAGCAATAATTCCATAATTTTGAACAAATTTGTGGTAGTAACTGGTCAGCCCTAAAAGTCCGTGAAGTCCCTTCACCATTGTTGGTTGTGGCCAATTGAGCATGGATGAAATTTTTGATTGATCTGCCTAGACTCCAGTTGATGAGATAACGTGGCCTAAATATACCATCTGAGATTGTGCGAAGTCGCACTTGGATTTCTTTAAGAATAATTTATTAGCTGAAAGCACTTTAAAAACTATTCGGAGATGATACAAATGCTTAATCCTAGTTTTGCTGTAGATGAGAATATCGTTAAAAAATACGAGAACAAACTTTCTAAAAAAAGGTTGAAATGCTTCATTCATCAATGCTTGAAAAGTGGATGAAGCATTGGTGAGGCCAAAAGGCATGACTAAAAATTCAAAGTGACCATGGTGGGTACGAGAAGCTGTCTTTTTGATATCTTATAAAAACATTCGAACCTGATAGCCCAAGCGTAGATCCAATTTGGTGAAAAATTTAGCCCCTCCAAGTTCTTCTAATAGTTCATCTATAACAGGTATTGGGAATTTATCCTTCACTGTTTTGGCATTTAATTCCCGATAGTCCACACAAAGACGCCAAAACCCATATGATTTTGGCACAAGAATTACTAGAGAAGAGAGGTGAATGACTGGACCGAATAATTCCCTTTTGTAACATTTCGAAGCATTGCCTCTCAATCTCATCTTTTTGGGCATGAGGATATCTGTATGGGCGTACCACTACTAGATTAGTGCCCGACTCCAACGAAATTTTGTGGTCACAATTGTGGCTAGGAAGAAGCCCTTTCGGTTCTTCAAATATCGCTGAAAATTCTGCCAAAAGATTTTGCAATTAGACATCATTTTCTGGGAATTTATAGATAGCATTAAGACTTACTGGTTGGCTTGGGGTAGAATTTTGAATTCCCTGTAGCTTTATCTTGTGGCCATGTTTGGAGAAAGCCATTCTCATGAGTGAGAAATCCCATATGATAGGACCCAAGGTGCGTAGCCAATTAACTCCCAACAGAATGTCAATGCCGCATAAAGGAAGGACAAATAGATTAGCTTTGAAAGGATGAGAACCCATTTTAAGCAATGCACTTCGGCAAATTCCTGGACTGCACAACTGCTCACCATTTGCCACTTTAACTTGCAACCCATCTTTCTTATCACACATGAATTAACCTGTTTAACAATTTTGGTAGCCACAAAACTATGAGTACTAGCTGAATCAATTAGAGCAAGTACAAGTTTACCGTTCCACTCTCCTTGTAAGTGCACGGTTTGAGAATTGTGAATGCCTGTGATTGCATTTAACGAGATTTCTGGTGACAGCTCCCCATTCGGGTTGTCTTCACTTATATCCATATCGTTTTCACTTCTGTCAAGCTCGATCCAAAATAACTTTTTGCATTGGTGTCCTGTACAAAAGGCTCATCACAGTTAAGACAGAGATTCTTTTTTCGACGCTCTTCCATCTCCGTCAGATTCAACCTCTTTATAATTTTGGAACTTTTGGGTTCAGTAGGGGCAGGTGTTTGACGAGCAGTAAGCCATGTTGGCATTTTTCTCTCATATAGCCGCGACATGCTCATAGCTGTGGCTAAATCAGGAGGGTAATGGAGTTCCACTTCCACTAAAATATGTTCTTTTAATCCATTAATATAAAGTTGAACCTTCTGGGCTTGTGACAACTTTCCAGCTCGTGAGACCAGAACTTCAAACTATGCTTGGTAATCTGCAACCAAACCAAACTGCTTTAATTTGGCTAATTCCCCCAGTTTGTTACCGCGGATAGGTGGGCCAAAACGAAGATTACACTAATACTTAAGTTCCTCCCATGTTAGATTCGGGACATCATTAAGTAATTGCAAGAACCAAAGTTGAGCATTGCCCTCTAAGTGGTAAGAGGCTAAGCTAACTTTCTCCTCTTCATTGGTTTGCTGGTGTCTGAAAAAATGTTCACATTGACTCAGCCATACCAAAGGATCTTCTTGGCCATTGAATTTAGGGAAATCCAATTTAGAGAATCTTGGAACAATTGTTGAACCTTCAGACCTTCCCATTGTTCCCTTGTTTTTAGAACGGCGAACATTACTGCTGGCTTCATCATTTGGTCCAGAATTTGAGTTTGAAATATCACAAGCAATAGCCTCAAGCTTGTCATTCATCTCTTCTTGTCGAGCCTTGTTAACAACTTGTTCCTCAAGGAACATATTAAGGATACGGTCTAGCTATTCCTGAATTGATTCCCCCATAACTTCTAGCTTTGATGCCAAATTAATACAGGCCCTGGTTTGAGTTCTAGTTAAGGGTCTTTGGAGCAAAGGATTAGGTTTGTGAAAAGTAAAAGAAGACGAGTTTCCCTTCTTTCTACCTATTTTTTTCAAACTTGAGAAGAATCTGTAATCTTTTAAGTTAAGTACTCAACAACTGTTTGGGAAAATTTCTAATCCCTTCATTCATTGATTGCTGCTGTTTAAATACAAAAATAAGGAAGATAACCATCCCCTACAATTGAGGGATTATGAACAAAAAATGAAGGATTGCCCTCCTAAAAATGAGCAACTAAAACAAATAACAAATGGAGGATTAACCTCCTCTAATTGAGGAAGTAAAAATTAGCTAAAACTAATTTATTCAAATAAAATCTTGATAGCAACAGCAGTAGAAAAATCTTAAACGGATGGAACTAGTGTGGACTTGATCTTCTTGTAACTTCTCTTTCTTCTGACCATGAGTATATCTCTAATATCACCTTAAGAGACTTGTAACAATGTGTTCCTCGACTGCCCACTCACGAAGCAGGTCTGGTCGAGAGTTCTCCAAAACTGCCAGGATCCAGGGACAATCTCTTTGCTCGACTGTTTTCCTTCCTTCTTTCTACCTACAATGAAGGACCAATAGTATACTATTTTGATGATAATTTGGGCAATCTGGTAGAGTAAAAACTGAGTTGTGTGGAATAATAAATAGAGATCAACCAATGTCATTGTTTGTTTCACACAGAGAATCTTGGATGAGTGGTAGCTTGCTCATGCTTTTGGTACTGTTCCGGCAACAGCAACAACAAGAACGGTGAGTTGGCAACCTCCGGATGTGGGTTGGCTGAAGGTTAATGTTGACGCCGCCATCAGAAGCAATTCCAATTTCATAGCTGCTATAACTGTTGTACGTGATTCTAACTCGAGTTTTATAGATGCAAAATCGTGGAGGTTTCCAGGCATATTAAGTGCTAAAAGTGCAGAGGCAATAGCTATCACAGAAGTCCTTAGTTAGGTCAAGCTTCAAAATTGGGATAGAGTTATTATTGAATCAAATGCGAAGATTGTGATTCAAGCAATTAATGATGGCTCTTATGAAGACTATTCCTTTTTTGGTTTGTTAGTTTGTGATTGTAAATCTCTATTGAATGAGATTAGAATAGCTAAATGTAATTTTAACTTCAGGTCAGGCAATTCTGCTGCCTGTGTCTTATCTACAGGTGCATTATTCACCTCTGGCCTTGGAGAGTGGTTTGAAATACCCCCTCCTTCTATTATTGACGTTTTTGCTTTGGAGTAATGAAATTCTTACTATTTACCCCAAAAAAATTTTAATTAGAAATATTTAAAAGAGTTAAAATTAGTTATAATGACATGATAATAGCAAACATAAATGAGTATTGAGTTGATTAAAATCGTTGGGTAAAAGAAATATTTTAAAAATTGAATAAAAATTAATCATATAAAATAAAAAGGTTTAAAGTTTAAAAAGTTTAATCGATATTAAATTGTCATAAAATTAACTAAAACTAATTAAAGATTGAATAAAATTAAAGAATTTGAAATATGATTGTTCTTACTAATTAAATAATTTAAAGTTTAATTAAAAAGAAAATTTTAAATAA
>JAOQMP010000003.1:6087191-6104854 GCA_027563575.1 Erythroxylum pedicellare
AAATAATTTAAAGTTTCATTAAAAAGAAAATTTTAAATAAAAATTAATCGATTTATTTTAATTTAAAAATTTTATTAATTTATCAATTAATTAATAAAAAAATTAAAAACAAAAAAACAGTTAATACAGATAAGCTTTAAGCTAAACAGTTTTTTTTTCTTTAATTTGTTTTAAAGAGTACGAGAATGGAAAAATAAAAACATAAAGTTCAGCACTTTAGGTCTCGCTCTGTGTCTTTCAGGGTTCTTTCTTTCTCTTGAGCGAATCTATTCGGTGTTTTGTGCAAGACTCAGCACTGGAAAACAACTAATGTGGTTCTGCTGAACTCGACGCCATATCTCCTCTAAACTTTCTTCGGACTACCAACTTTTAATCTATTTATTCTGTCCCCTTTCTAGTTTCTTAGTTGAATAGAGTTTTATTGGTTCTTTTTGGATTATAATGGCGACAAAGGCTTCAAGTAGGAGATTGCTGAGAGGCTTATTGTTCTGCAAAAGGACAGTAATCTCCACCTCTCCTACCCCTTTTCGGTTCTTCAGATATTCTTCTTCCTCCGTTCCACAATCTACTTCTAAAATACCCCACTTCTCCAAGAAAGTACTCTTTCTCTCTTTGTTTTCTGTTCTTATTTCTTGTACAAACACAAACTTGTATATAGCATCATGGGTTCCATGCAAAATCTCGTCTTTTTTAATATTTCATGAACTGCGTTCGGCTTATATAGTTATTAATGGTTCGAAAATGCCTATATTCTCACGCACCTACTAAAGTTTTATTAAGTTGACATTGTTCTATTCGTTTTCGTAATGCTTCTCTCTTACTACATATATTTTCTTGATTCTCGGAGTTGTACATACAATTGAAACAGGCTCCCGTTTTCTTGCAATTTTAGTTGTTTAACGTACCTAAAACTTTTACGCGATTGTTGGTCCTTACATAATTACAGTTTATGTTAATACCATTGTCTATTTAATGTAATATGGCTTCAATTTAAACTATTCGCAGGCGAATGGTCTTGTCTGATTCTGACATTTTAGGCTGTGTTGTTTCAGCTGCAAGGGAGGTTGTTAACTGGAGCAACTATAGGATTGGTTATAGCTGGGGGAGCTTATGTCAGTACAGTGGATGAAGCTACTTTCTGGTATGCCTTCTTAAGTTTATCAATGTTGGCATTTAAGTACATTTTCTTGTTCATTACAATAGCGTTTCAGTTGTTAACATACCAACTACAAACAAGAATTTAAGTGACGATGACCTCTTCTTCCGAAAACAATCTTGTTGACCCATATCATTGCAGTAATGTCGCGTTGCTGATAATTCTGGTGATCGTATTTGGAATATCATTCTCTTCACAATAAAAAATAAATAAAAAATAAAAACTTTTGGAATACTGTCCTTTCCTACATTCTCTTGAGGATGCAAAATTGTATCAGCAGATGGCTACTTCTGTTTTCATTAGACTTATTTTTTGCTTGGATAAGTTTAAAACAATCAAAACTGTCTTATGCATCAATAGGAGTTGAGTCCAACTTAAATTTAACCTTTGATAAATTCTGTCCACAAATAAGTACTCATTCTGCATAAGCTATTTGTTGCAGTGGTTGGCTATTCAATGCCACAAAGCTTGTGAATCCATTTTTTGCCCTTCTAGATGCTGAGGTTGCTCATAGACTTGCCGTCTCTGCTGCTGCTCGTGGCTGGGTTCCAAGGGAAAAGAGGCCTGATCCATCAAATTTAGAGCTGGAAGTTTGGGGAAGGAAGTTCTCGAATCCTGTAGGTCTTGCTGCTGGCTTCGATAAAAATGCTGAGGCTGTTGAAGGCTTACTTGGGCTGGGTTTTGGTTTTGTAGAGGTAGGCTCTGTCACCCCTGTTCCACAAGAGGGTAACCCAAAGCCACGTATCTTCAGATTGCGCCAGGAAGGGTGAGAAAATGATCTTCATTATTGTAACCTTAAGTGCTTGTGGTTGTGAAAGTGATTAACTTTTCCTAGTTTGGACTCTAGAATGATGTTTTGAAACGAAGTTGTTACTGGTTTATGGTGGCCAGAGCAATCATCAATCGCTGTGGATTTAATAGTGAAGGCATAATAGTTGTTGCAAAGAGATTGGGTGCTCAACATGGGAAAAGAAAGTTGGAAACATCAACCAGTTCATCTTTCTCTACTGATGATGCTGAACATGGAGGAAAAGCTGGTCCTGGCATCCTTGGGGTAAACCTTGGAAAGAACAAGACAAGTGAAGATGCTGTTAGTGATTATGTACAAGGGGTTCATTCACTATCCCAGTATGCTGATTACTTGGTAAACTTTTTACTCTATAAACTTCCTCTTTTCTTCTTAGATATATATTTTAATTTCTGGAATTTTCTTAGTCCGAAGAAGTCATCACAACTAGTTCTCTACCACTCAACTATTTGGCCAAGCTATTGTGAGAGTTTAAACATGGAGTAACAGCATTTACTCGAAGGTGGAGTGGAAATTGTTAAGCTTTAGCATGAAAACTAGTTATTGCTAACTATTGGTTGATCAACATAGTTATTGCGACTCGTGAAAGCCTTTAAGCAATTTATCATATGCACCTACTAGTTTTATTGTTGAATGGACATAGATATATTGAATAAGTAGTAAAGCCTCCATCGATATTATTATTGTTGTTCTTCTAATTCATTGTAAATTAATAAAATTTCCAATTCCTTGGGAATATAAACAAAGAAAGAGATATACTAGAAATATCTTGAATGGTTTTCTTCTTCTACTTTTATCCTTCATTTTTAAAACGGGGCCATGGTATTATAATATGATATTCTTGGTAATTTGGGGAAGGGTTTTATACTCAATCAACCTCTGATTAACTGCTCCGAGCTCATGATTTCTATGCATTTGTTCATTGATAATTAATTTGCTATTAATATATAAAAGTTATCACAACTGGGAAATTAGTATGGCTATTGCAACTCCTTGAGCTCTTGTATTTGTGAACAATTCTTATGCTCAAGTCCTAACTAATCAATTATTTGAAGATCATATGAGCTGATTACTTTTAAGCATTTGATCATTGATGATGAGTTGGCATAGGTACCCAAGTTACCTAAGTTTAACAAGATAACATGTGCAACCGAAAATTTTCAGTATTAAACAGGTTTAAGATGCAAAAAGTTATTGTCTAATACCTTCTTCTATTTTCTCTTTCAAAGTTTTCTTATCAAAGAATGAATTAGTTCAGGGCATAGTTTTTTTTGGCATTAATTTGAAATATGTTGAGAAATTAATTCAATTTCATTAACTTGGTTCCAGGTTATCAATGTTTCATCTCCTAATACTCCAGGACTGCGTATGCTTCAAGGGAGAAAGCAATTGAAGGATCTTGTTAAGAAGGTGCAAAAGTTTTATATATGAACAGATGCAGTGGCTTCTTTCTTTTTCTATCATCCCATTATATATAAAATTGAGGTTCTCTTGTTTTGGTTTTTGTCAAGGTTCAAGCTGCTCGGGATGAAATGCAATGGGGTGAAGACAGTCCACCTCCATTGCTTGTTAAGATTGCACCTGACTTGTCAAAGGAAGACCTAGAAGACATTGCAGCAGTATGTTAAATGTTCTTATCATCTGATTATCTTATCCACTTTCATGTTAGCACCTGATAGTTCTTTCTCTACTGTGATTATAGGTAGCTCTTGCTCTTCGTTTGGATGGACTGGTACATATTCGTTGATCAATAGTTCTTTTCTTCAGTCTGCTTTCTCAAAGTTTCAGTTATTTTTGTATGTATGCTGCTTTTGACATTTTTCATATGCTAGCCACCTTAGTTGATGCTTTAGTAATTTATGAATGCCAAAATATTGCACTTCTTCAAGGAGCCAAGCATTTATATTCACCGGTTGCTTTTTATGGGATACTATCAAACCCACAGCATACGGTAAAAAGAGATAATCCTCCAGCCTTCTGCCTTCAGGTTGTGGAGTGTGGCTTTGACACAAGCATACCTGAATATGCGTATTCTGTGTTTACATACTTATTTTGCTGGATGCGCTTGTAAATAAAAAGATATTGGTGGTCCTTGTGGATCTTGTTAATATGCAGGCTAGATTGATGAAGGCAATTGCATTAAAATTCAGTGCAGATCAAGAAGCCAAGTATCAGTGTACATTCAATTACTTGTGCTGCTCCCGCCCAATATGTCCTATGCATTCCTTAAGCATTACAATCCTATGAAGCCTTAGCTATTAGGATTCTTCTAGATGTTAATTATAAAGTGAGTTTTTGAGATAACTTTTCCATTATCACCCCAGAATTTCTCTGTGATAAAAAAAATTCTTAAAAATGTCTAATACTGCTATTAGGGTCCTGTAGACTGATGAACTTGTGATTGTGGATCGAACTTTATTGTTCTTTTACACAAATCATTTTTACTTAGGTTCAATAGTGAATGCTGAATATGGTTCAAGTGATTCTGGTTTTACTTTTCTGTTTTGGCTTTTTCGATAGATTATATCAAATACCACAGTATCAAGGCCGGATCCTGTTAAGAAAAATCCAGTCGCTGAAGAAGCTGGTGGCTTAAGTGGGAAACCTCTCTTCGATTTGTCTACAAACATCTTAAAAGAGATGTATATCTTGACAAGGGTATGGTGCATTTGTTGTGGGTATTTAAAGAGTTCAACTTGTCAATACTTGTAGGTTCTCATCATGATACACAAATCTTTTATTGCTACATCCTAAAGCAAGTCAGTACAACTGGCTTAAGCTAAAGTTTGAAAACTTTTGTGCTGTGTTTGTATCTTTTTTTTCATAGTTAAAATTATTTCTATATCTTCGCATGCCTTCATTTTGGAATTTGTTCATCTTTTTTCACTTTTATATATCCTTGTCCGTATATGTGTTGATATTTATACTGCTTTACATATTTTTTCGTCCAACATGCTCACGTCTCCATTTTGAACGTTTTATTTTAAGTGAATAAACTTTTGAAAGTTAAGATATAGATATCTTGTAGGTGCATTATTTTTGTTAAGTAAATGTGATTTGTTCCTTTTCTTTCTTCATCATTTTCTTTGTTCATCATGCAGGGAAAGATTCTATTAGTTGGCTGTGGAGGAGTGAGCAGGTAAATTGTATAGAATTACGCTTCCTTATTATCTTCATCTGGAGCACTGCAGGTTATTGTTCTTTCTCTATAGATTCTTTAGTTTTAACTTCTATTGTTTGCCATTGGTTCAGTGGTGAGGAAGCATACAAAAAAATTCGAGCTGGGGCAACTCTTATTCAACTTTACACAGCATTTGCCTATGGTGGGCCTGCCCTCATCCCTCAGATAAAGGTACTGTTCTAATATGCCTATGAATATGATAGAAAATTGAAACTTAACTTGAAATGTGGATGTCTTGCATAAAAATACTGCTACTGACATAGTTTGGCTATGGTATTGTAGAATTAATTTCTCACCGATTGGGTTCGTAAATTTTTTTAAAAATCTCATCTATAAGCAGTTTGCAGTGAGGACCTTTTATGCAACTACACAGAAGAGTTAGAAAGGATTTTCAGGACTTATGTTAAGTTCAAAAATAATAGTATCTTGAATCCTACTCTTTCCTTTTTCCTCTTTGGTCTTTAAGGATCCATTTGATCAAAATAGCTACAATGAACAAGGCTAGTTCTTGTCAAACTCCACCTACCTGGCCTTAGGACTCGTATCTGGTTAATAAGGAGAACCTCCCTGTCACCACTAAGCCACCCCCTTTTTGTCAAGAACCTGTGGAGGATATGGAGTTCTGAAAATTCCATTTTCTCCAAAGAAAAATCCATCCAAGCCACTGATGCAGAGTTCTGGCAATAAGGTGATCATATTGAGCTAGATAAAAGATGAATATCATACTGAAACAAACTTGAGGTAATCTTTTTGTTGAATCAATATCCATAGTGTTGTGTTTAATTTATTAAGAACCCAAGAACGTCCCTGTTAAAACATATACAACATTCCTGATGTAATGCATCAATACACTATAATGGACCTTGATTGACTCTTGCGGTTACTGTTTTATAGTCCAGAGTTTTTTTTTTCACCTGAAAAACCATCTTTGCTTCATTTTGTGTAGGCTGAACTCTCTGAATGCTTAGAAAGGGATGGTTTCAAGTCCATCATTGAAGCAGTTGGTGCAGACTACCGATAGTGATACCTGCATTTTGTTTCATTCCTCCTGAGTGCATTTTTACACCAGATAAAAAGTTCTGCAGCTGTAGAATTTTTCCTATCTATTGGTTGGTGTCCATACGTTACTTGGATACTTTTTTTTTTTCCTTGGTCTATCCACCAAGAAATGTTAAGGATTTTTCCACTTATCTTCCTACCTAATTTTGGTAGAGTTAGGGATGTTTTACCCTTTAAAGTAATTAGGGGACAATTTTTTGAAATGAGTTAGCAGGATAAGATATCAACTATCGTTATTCTTGCTGTTTGGCAATCCTGGCATTTAATCACAATTATTCTTACACTATTTATTCACAGTTTGGGTAATATGGTCTATACAACCTATTTTTTGATCTTCACCTATTCATTGTGGTGATCTTCATCTATCTTTGTGTCAGTCGATGTTATCTTTGTAGAATACATTCCTTTCTTTCTTACTACTTCAATTTCTATTAAGTTGGATGCTACACTATTGGTTGCAAGATCACATATTAGGCCATTAATGTTACTTCTACATATGATACTCATACACAAACCATCATTACTTTATATTCACCTAATCTACTTTAGAAGACAAGATCATCCTGATATAAATTCAATATTCGTCTCTTCTTTGATAGCAAATTCAACATCTAATGGTCTTGATTTTTCAATTGCTCTTTGTGAAGGTAAACATCAATGCACTTTTCCTATTTCTTCTTTTGTCTCTTACGTTGACTTGTCTTCCTCTTCTTATTCTTTTGTTACCTCATTTGATTTTTAAACTCTTACAAAAACTGTTTATGAAACTTTAGCCCATCCTGGCTGGTATCATGTTATAACAAAGAGAGATAATTGCTTTAGATGCTAATGATATGTGATATTTAATGAACTCACTTATAGGAAAGAAGGCTATTATATATAAATGGGTTTTTGCAGTCAAAATCAATTTTGATGGATTTGTAGCTCAACTTAAAGCATGACTTGTGACAAAAGGTTATGCTCAGACTTATGGTATGAATTTATTTTAATACTTTTTCTCCTATTTCTAAATTAACCTTTATTCATCTATTCATTTCTATGGAAGCCACTAGGATTACAATCGTTAGACATCAAGAATGCTTTCTCACATGGTAGCCTTTAAAAGAAGTGTATATGGAGCAACCACCTGAGTTTCACATTTGGTATCATTCTTCTTATTGTGTATTTGCATGGTATTGTCATTATTGGAAGTAATATTTTGAGCATTTCATCTTTGAAGTCCTTCCTTCATAGTTAGCTTCACACAAAAATTTTTGGAGTTTTGAAGTTTGCTTTGAGAGTAAAGATGACAAGAAGAAAAAACATGTTTTTGTCTTAAAATAAGTATGTACTTGATCTATTAGCTGACACTAAAAAGTTGAAAACAAAGTCATACAATGCTCAATTAGTCCCTAATTTACAACTTACTAAAGATGGTGGATTGTTTGAAGACCCTGAGAAATATAGGAGATTGGTTAGAAGATTGAACGATCTTACAGTAACTGACCTTGATATTGCTTATTCTGTAAGTATTATAAGTCAATTTATGTCTACTCTAACTATGCTGCCTTAGAACAAACCTTATGTACTTAAGAAAGAGCTCTTGGTTGAGAGGTACTCTATGAAAATCACGGACATGTTCATTGAGTGCTTTTTGGATGCTGATTGGGCAGGTTCTAAGATTGACTAAAAATCTACTACTAGTTACTATGTCTTTGTTGGAAGAAACTTGATCTCATGGAATAGGAAGAAAACCAAATACAGAACAGGTCAAATTGGAAAGACTAATTACATCCTCATAACTCCTGGAGGGTGCTTTCCCTTTCAATTTAATAAAAAGTTAAATTGACAGAAGAGATTATATGAACATCAGAAAAGTCTAGTAGATTTGTTACTTTCTCTTTCAGAATTCAAATCTTATATAGTTTCTGGGAAGGACCTGTGAAAAAGAACAATGTCTTGGGTGTGTATGTATTATATATTTACTGTTCTATTCTCCGTCAGTTGTTTTACCCTGACATGCTTTTTTATGCCTGGTTTAGATTCAGGATAATGTTAGTTCTGAATATAGATTATGAACAATTCAATATACCTAGTCGAAGCAATGAACACATGTATGAATGTGGTTCGGTTGCTCATGCAGGCTGGTACAACTCAAAAACACTACCTGCCAACGAAGTGTGCCAAATTAATTTCTTAGTCTGATCGCTTCCTTTTGTTTATTATTTCTGTTTTGACTTATAATAGTTCTTCGGATTTGTAAAGGCAGCGTTAAGAATGCAGAATCAAACAGGTGCTGGTCAATCAACTTAGGAAATATGTAATAAAATTTCTAATGATAGATTAGTATTAAAGCTTCTATCTTCACAGAAACGAAGGTGCAAAACTTGTGGATCAAGGTCTGAAATTTGAGTACCAGTTGTCCTTTACGTTGCTTGTCGTTTTCCATTGATCTGCCCATTTCAAATTGCATGGAAATTGTTGAAATGAAGAAATAATTTATTTAAAATATGTAATTTGTAATGTATACTACAGGATTCAACAGAGCATTTCAACATTCTCACTTCATTTCCATTACCAGCAAGAAAGATGACATTACCAATGTTTACATACCACATTGTTCTCTCCCTCCCTCTAGCATTAATCCTTTGGCATTGCCAGAAAGCTTCAGCTCTTTCTCTTGTCTCCTCCACCAATTGTCCCAAAGATCAGAGCTTTGCCTTGCTTGGGCTTAAGAAATCATTTTCTTTTGCCAAGGATGCTTCTTTGGATTGCAGAGGATCGTATCCCAAGATGGTTTCCTGGAAAAATGACACGGATTGTTGCTCATGGGAAGGTATCATTTGTGACCCCATCAGTGGCCAAGTTATTGAAGTTGATCTCAGTTGCAGCTGGATTCAAGGACCAATCCCTTCTAACAGCAGCCTTTTTCACCTCCCAAGCCTCCAACGACTCAACCTTGCTTTCAATTATTTCAACCACACCAAGATGCCATCTAAGTTTGGTTGGTTAACAGGTTTGACTCATCTAAACCTGTCTAATACATGGTTTTCTGGTCCAGTTGCATCTGAGATCTCTTACTTGTCTAAACTGATTTCTCTCGACCTCTCACTAAACGATGGGTTGATACTTGAAGCTCCTGATTTCAGCAGATTAGTTCACAACCTAACTGATCTTGTTGAACTTTATCTTGACTATATTGACATGTCTACTATTGCACCCAGTTCTTTAGTGAACCTTTCTTCTTCCATACAGTCGTTGAGTCTTGATCTCTGTCAACTGAGAGGAAATTTTCCAGAGAAATTGTTTCACCTACCAAATCTTCAGCTGCTCAGTTTATCAGTAAACAGTGAGTTGCAAGGTTCTTTACCACAGTCAAACTGGAGCAGTCCCCTTATTGTCTTGCAACTTGGTGGCACAAAGTTCTCAGGAGAATTGCCCGATTCAATTGGCAATCTCAAGTCTCTGATGATATTGGATTTTTATGACTGCAATTTCAGGGGATCAATTCCTGCTTCACTTGGGAACCTTCATCAACTCACTGAACTAAGCCTTGCAGAAAATAACATGACTGGTGTGATTCCAGATGTTTTTGGTAATATTGGCAACTTATTCCGTCTTGCTTTCACCAATAATAATTTCACTGGTCAACTTCCTTCATCAATCTTCAGCCTCAGAAAACTTTCTCGTTTTGATCCCTCACAAAATAAACTGGAGGGTGGTCTTCCAGAGGAGATATGTACTCTTTCTAGTCTCACCTATCTCGACTTATCATACAACTCCTTTAGTGGCAAGATACCATCTTGTTTGTTCTCTCTCCCAACTTTATCGACACTTTACCTCAATAATAACAAGCTCGCGGGGGAGCTTGGTGAATTTAAATCCAAGTCCTTGACAGATATAAAGATGAATGATAATATGATTCAGGGCAGGATTCCACCATCAATCTTCGGATTGAGAAATCTTACTAATCTCAATCTTCAATCAAATAACTTGAGTGGGACTGTAGAATTGGAGAAATTCTCAGTATTCACAAATCTTTCGGTACTTGATCTTTCTTTTAATAGTCTATCAGTGATAACTGACGTCAGTGGAAACTCAAGCCTGCCAATGTTCTACAGTTTGGGATTGTCAGCTTGCAACATAAGTGAGTTGCCGGACTTCTTGAGAACCCAAAACCAGTTGACAGTTTTGTCTCTGTCCCATAATAGAATTCATGGACAAATTCCTGAGTGGCTGTCAACATCCGCGGTGAAGAATTCTTTAAGATCCTTAGTTCTTTCTCACAATTTCCTTACCCGTGTGAATCGATTTCCTCCTACACTGGAATCTGTTGACCTCAGTTCTAACCTGCTTCAGCAGCCATTTCCTGCTCCTCCACAGTCTATGTACATCTTTCTCATCTCTAACAATAAACTATTTGGAGAACTCCCTTCAGCTATCTGCAATATTACTAATCTTATGATTCTTGATGTATCGAACAATAGCTTGACCGGCACTATTCCAGAATGTTTGGAAAATTTGAGCAACCAACTCTCTGTGTTAAACTTAGGGAGGAATAGTTTTCACGGTAAATTCCCTGGAAGATTTGCTGAGGAAGCTATACTAAGGAACTTTGACATGAATGGCAATCAGTTTGAAGGACCATTGCCAACATCTTTAGTCAATTGCAAAATGTTGGAAGTCCTCGACATTGGGAACAACTTTGTAAACGACACATTCCCTACTTGGTTGGAGACCCTTCCAAAGTTAGAGGTTTTAGTCTTGAGATCCAATAGATTCCACGGTCCCATAGGAAGTCCCAAAACCAACGCTTCTTTCTCTAGTTTGAGGATCATCGATCTTTCTCATAACGATTTCAATGGCACCCTTCCAGCAACATATTTTAAGAACTTCCAGGGGATGGTGACAGTCGATGATTCCAACAATGCGCCGGAGTATATGGGGGATGTCTACTACACGGACTCAGTAGCTTTGACAATGAAAGGGATGGAGTTGCAACTAGAGAGAATCCTGACCATTTTCACAACCATTGATATGTCAAATAACAGGTTTGAAGGCCAAATTCCTGAAGTGGTTGGAGAGCTTCGATCGCTCGTCATGCTCAATTTCTCTCATAATAGTCTAACAGGCCACATCCCATCCTCATTAGCAAAATTAACTAAACTCGAGTCGTTAGACCTCTCTTCAAACCAACTTACTGGAAGCATTCCACAGCAACTTTCAGGCCTGAATTTCCTTTCAAAGCTAAATGTTTCATATAACCAGCTTTCAGGAATAATTCCTAAAGGTGGACAATTTGACACCTTTCCAAGCAATTCGTTCGAAGGAAATCTCGGACTATGCGGATTTCCTTTGCCTGAGGAATGTGGGATGACTCCACAAGCTCCTCCATCTGTACCCATTGGGACAGAAGATTCTGACAGTTTATTTGATTGGAAATTTGCACTTATGGGGTATGGATGTGGACTTGTGATTGGACTCTCTATCGGATATATTGTGTTCACAACAGGAAAACCATGGTGGCTTGTGAGAATGGTTGAGAAGCAGCAACAGAAACTGTCAAGAAAGCGTGATAAAGGACGGAGAAGAAAAACAAATTAATTCCCAAGTGACAACTGTGTATACCAGTTCAAAGGGCAAAAATAGCTGCATAGGTTCATGTTTCCCATTTTGTTTCACTTTTATGGGCGGGTTTGTTCTGCTGTTTGAACTTCGGCTGCATATTTAACATTCTCTTCAGATTTATATACTTCTGAGATTATACATAGAAATTGCCGATCCGAGATAGTAAAGGAAGAGTCTTCACTACGCAGTTTATATTGCACCGTATTGTTCTGTTCTCCTGAATCTAAATTCAAGCAAAGTAGTCATTGCTCAGTGACTGCGAGTGTGCATATGTCATTATTTACAAACAGAAACCTTAAAGATCTCATCTTTTGTTCTCTAACTGTTAAAAGGTAACAGAAACATCTCAAACCAGCCAACATAATACAGAACAGACGAAGAAAATCTAACAAATTAATGAATCAGTTGAAAAATACTCCTCCTTTGTGGGTCTTCAAGCCTTGGCCAGCTAGATTTCGACGTCGAAGTTGAGCAGTGATCACCTTACGAGTTATTATAGACAGACACAAACGATTAAGGCCAAGCCAGGTCTAGACAGAACATGGGGTCCTGGTGCATATCTTCAGATACCACCTCCAACACAGACTCGTTGGTGGTGCGAGTGTGAGCTGTAGGCGACTTTTTCTGAATGGTAGAAGAGACGGCTTTGCCAAAAGAAGAAGAGGGTAAGGTTGAGACAAAAGCCAGATTGGTGTTCTGGGGACGCAGAAGTTCTGATAACAAAAGCACAAGAGAAGCCATTTTAGCAAATCAAACGTCTAGTATGTTGGTAAAGTACAGATTTTTCAAGGCAAAGAGGAAGGTTTTGTTTAAGATGCTTTTATGTGTGTGTATATATAGATAGTGTTTGATGAGTGCCAGAATTATAACTGAGTAGGGACGGTGGCCGTTGTTTTATATGCGGTCGAAGATGGTTTATCAATCACTGAGAAACAAGAAAACAGGGGGAGGGGTTTTCTGTTTTCTTTGTGATCTTTTACTGTTTGGTTTCGATTAGGAAGGATGAGGTAATCAGAACCGTAAACAAAACAATGGGCAAATCTATAGAAAGTAGCAGATTGTTTTACGGGTAACTCTTCTTTTTTATTTTTCAATATATTATTAAATTGATATACACGTTCTTTTTATTAATTATATCATCTTATTAAAATATAAAAATGTTTTTATTGAAATTTTAATAATGTTTTAAGAATAATTTAGTAAAGAAACAATCTCAGGGGCGCATAAAGAACTAAAAGTTCAGGCAGGGCTCATCATGAGGAGCACATCGAGCTAGTTACGAATTTTATATCAACAGAGATCACTTACATTTGCTGAAACAAACTCAATCATTAACGACTCGCTAAAACACTCGTCAGGAAATTAAAATGAAAATTCCAAGAAAATGAAGGGAACTGAACCGAAAGGCAAAGTGAAAGAGAAGTGTACAAGTACCATGACAAGCTGCTTCCTATGGCTGAAAAGGAAGAGACAAGCGAGCAGAGTGGGAGTGTGCAAGAGGTGGCTTATTTACCATAGCTGTTGGCCTACTACTCACATGCTTAGTTGTGGAATTCACTACCCTTTGTCCTTCTAAACCCCCACACTTCACCGGTTGTGGCCCTACGCTCACCGCCTTCTCACATCGACAGCTCAACAACCCTCCATTAATCATCCCTCCCTTTGTTCTCTTCCCTCCTCCTCCGCCGCCGTTCTTTTCTGCCTCACGCCGGTGCTGGATTGCTGATGTTTCAACGTCTACAGCTGCTTCTGATGCTGTCACTGAGAAGTTTGTTACACTTGCTCTATCGAACCCTTCAGCTGTTGTCACGCTCCAGTCAATACTTGCTTCACTTGGCTCGTAACATTCGGTTGCTGCAACTGACGGTGTCATTGGTTCGTCTAGACTCCTCCTACAGTACAAGCTTCCTCCATTTGTAACAGTTAATCTCCTTGCATTGAAGTTGGAAGCCTCGTCAAGTGAGTCCCTTCGGTTAATGCTGTACATAGGGTGATTGGTCGTGGTTTGTGTGGAGAAACTCTCGATCTCAAACAAGTCTGAGCTAGCATCACTGGCCATGTCATCGTCGGTGGCACTTATTATCCGTGACGTGGGACTCGCAGGAAATGTGAAACTCTGCCGTCTGTGAAGCTCCGTTGTTGATGTTGGCTTGGTTGAAACAGGATCTTCAGTTGGTCGGAAAATTTCCAACGAATCCCGAGGTGGATCTTCTAGTGAGGGGTTGAAGTGAATAGCATTAGTGGAAGATAAACCGTTACTGAGCAGTGGAGGTCTGACGAGAGTTGTTGTTTGGGTCAATACAGGAAAGGTGAACCCACTAGTAGCACTAGTGACATTATCATCAGTGAAGGGCCTTCCTGTTACTGGGGCCAATACTTGATGATTGGAAGAAAAACTACGACCGTGCTCTGCTGAAATTCTAAGAGTAGTAGAAACTGGTTCCCGGTCTTCGAGCCAATGTTCTGGGGTGACCAAATTGATGACCCTTTCATTGCCACTTTCAACACACTCTCGACCCCATTTGGATGATGGGACCACAACAGTAGTATCGTAGTTATGGCCATTACCTGCAGGAATCTGTTTCTTGGGATCCAAAGACACTTTGGACATGTGACTTAGACGAGATGGTGTTCTGGGTTCCGATTGTTTGTCCTCTACTTGGACAGATTTCTTACCTGAGCAAGGACATCTTGTCCGAAGAAGCCATTTTGTTGCAGACATTCTTTTCTTGCCATGATCCCCTGGAGAAGGATTTCGCATGGACACTGCAATAGCGCCTGGTGGATTAGACAACAACCCCGTCTGGCTGTTCCAACTAGCCTCCGAGGAAGCTGTTGGAGTGGCGTGAAATGATCGAGCTCTGTAGTTCCGACCATATCCATCAACTGACGATGAAGCAGAGGAAAACCTTGGGACTGAAGAATAATCACAGCTCTCAGAAATGCGTCCAAGATTAACATGATGGACATGAACTGGAGATACCCTTTTGATTGATCTGGGGTCACCAGCACTACCACTTTCGTTGAAGTACTTCTGCGCATCAAAGATGCTTATCTCTGAATCATCAGCTTGGTTGTTGAGCTCTTCAGGTTTGAGATAAGCAGAGAAAGATGCGTCTCTGACAGTAGTCTTCTTTGGAAAGGGGATGTAAGTAGGGGAAGGTTCAACTCTATCGAACAAGATTGGCTTCTGATGAGATAACCCTCCGGCTATAGTTTTCATTTTCATCACTGTCGATCTTTCCATCTCTTTTTGTGTATATGTTGAGAGGATTGAGAAAGAAGTATATGAGTTGGGTGCTTCTGAAATCCCTTGAGTAGATGTATATATGTAGAACAGTTTTGTCCTAAAATCCATGAAAGCTCATGATAGCTGTAAAAAGTTACGAGCTTAGTTGAGGAATTTGACTGTCGTAAGCTTTTCCCTCTAACGTGATTAGCTTGGTTTTACGACAAAAGGCCAGCCTATCTAGTCACCAACCATGGGCATAAAATGTCCAGAAACAAAAAGCATGTCATGTTAGTACGAAAGTATTGGTCTACCCTACATGCACAAGTTTCCAGATCAATCAACAGACTTCCGAGATGGGTATGGCCACAAGGTGAAGGAGGGCCTTGCTAATTCTAGCTATACGTTTTACAACTTACAAGAATGTGCTTGCTGCTCAATCAAAACGTTCTTCTTCCACACACGGACCCCAGTTGCATCCGCGTTCACATTCCTATCCTACTGTTTTATATTGTCACTTCCGATGTTGCCTCCCCAGCGACAACGAAATCGCCACCAAGTGATAAGAGTGGCCACATGATCCAGGCCAAATCAATCAGATCTATTTCATATAGAGTTATTCCAGTTTTGGAGTCTAAGAAGTATAGGCATAGGCATATGCATTGGTGTAGAGAAGTTACAGAAGTTGATCAATAAACACCTCGACTCTGTAAATAATTCTGTAGATAGATTGCTAGTACAGTGTGTCGGGATTGGTGAATCTAAAGCTAAAATATTACTACAAGAAAGTAGGTTAATTCCTTTTAACATGAAAGAGTAGAAACAGGACTTATCTTACTTTTCATTTTCGACAAAAAGAATATAATAAGCTTCCTAATATACTGGAAAGAGAGACAGTGAAACTCTTTAACTGAAAGCATGGATTTACAATTCATGCGTTAAAATGACGAATGAAGCAGCATCAGAAAGGAAATGACTTATAACAATGATTTATAATTTAATGTTTTAAAGTTTCAAGTTAAAATACTAATTTCTTATATATAAATCACTCATTCTCCTAATATAAAAAACTACAAAAAACCATATGATATTAGAAAATAAAATAAAAAATTCTTATTCAAGCTAAATATTAAAATTAATACGTGCTGCTTCCATACAATAAATAAAATTAACTTGTATAAAATATTTGTATAAAGAATCTATAATCAAACTAAAAATTTGATCTAACAAGATATTAAATTATAAAACGATACTAAAAAGGAGTGTTAAATGACTAACAAAATCTACATAAAAGAGTGAACAATAAAATAGAGTGATTTAATAAATTATTCATAACCTAATCAAAGAAATCGAGTAATTATGTATGATAAATTAATATTGAAAACAATTTCTTTGTCAATTAGAAATAAAACTACGTACTTTTGAACATCTCTTATCCCTCAATCAGTGAAACGAGTTTGCTAGGTTGTTGTTGTATATATGATAAATTATTCATTAACTAATGTCTTAAGACTTTAGGCTATAAACTTTTTAATGTATAAATGACCCCTAAATTAAAATTTGTCATAAATAGAGTCTTGATTAAGCAATGATAGCAGTGACCGAGTTTTCTAAGCCACCATAAAAATCTTCTGTTAACTAGAAGGATCAACATTTTCTAGCAATTTTGCATGTTTTACAATGAACTATTGACATTATCAGTAATAAGTTTGAGCATACAAAATTAAATTAGCACTCTATTTTCAAGTTCTAATGGTCAGTCGAACAAGACAGACTTCTTTAATCAGAAAAAGGTAATCACAAAAGAATAATTGCCTTGAGGGACATAGGAAATCCAAACGATATCCAGGGGAAACAATAATGAACACAACGACAAGATGAGTTCAAAGGCCAATAGTAATACAGTTGCCTTGGTATATTCTGGAAAGGGGATGAAATATAGAATAGCAAGGCAGTAGGAAAAACTTCATAACAAATGCCAATAAAAGATAGAAATTTTTTTTGATTTAGTCTATCAACCAGATAGAAAGATTGGAATCCTTCAATCTGAGGTTACAATTCGTTCAATAGGCTCTTGTTCAAGCAATGATAGTTATGACCGAGTTTTCAAAGACGACCTTAAAAATCTTCGTTAACTAGAAGCATTGCCATTTCCAGGAATTCCTTCAACTTATCAGCGAGATTTTCTTTTCTCAACCAAGTGGCATGCCTTAAAATGAATACTGGAATTTTCATAAGTTTGAGTACACAAACTCAAAGATAAATCTGCACATGTATTCTAATCACTCCAATTTTCAAGTTCTAACTTTTAAGGGTTAGTCAAACAAGACAGATTTAGTGTTTAATCAGAAACAAAGATAGTCACCAAAGGATTTTGTAATATACTATTGAAACAATAGCGAAGACTGTGACAAGACGAGTTCTTAGGCTAAATGTGATGCAGTAGCCTTGAAATTATTCTGGTAAAAGAGAAGGGAAGGAAGTACAAAACAGAAAGACAATAGGAAAAACTCATTTTATAGAGAAAGCAAAAATGAAACTTGATTTGGTCTATCATAGAGATACAGGCAACAAGAAGGCCAATCACAAGAACCTAAACCACAACTCCCTACTCATCCATTGT
>JAOQMP010000003.1:6140027-6153199 GCA_027563575.1 Erythroxylum pedicellare
CGATATATAAAAATTGCTATATTAAAAAATATCATAAATAAGAAAAAATCGATTTAGTGACGATTACACCATAACGCCATTAAAAGGTGTGAAAGCTGAACAATGTCATTGTGGAGCTTTGGCTTTAATGTTTCAAAATCAAACGAAACAACTTTGTTTGTTTTAAGAAGAAACGACGCCTTTGGGGGGCTTTGGGTTAAACGTTTTCAGTCAAAGGAAAAGGACATCGTTTATTTTAACAATAAACGAAGTCATTTTCGTTTGAACTAAAACCTTTGAGTTGAAGGCCCCCTTCCCCTACTCTTTTCATGTCGTTTCATCCTTAATTACTCATCGTTGTTCCTTTTCTTCCTTAATTGCCATTGTTAGTCTCCTTCAACTTTTCTTCCGACGTCTATCATCTCCGGTTAATCAGCCGTTGAGCTTTTTCATCCATGTTTTGCTCTAGGGTTTATTTTTTCTGCGAGAAATTTTGTTGTTAAATGATTATATGGTCGTCGATTTTGCTTTCTGCAGTTTTCCACTATGGTCGGTTAATTTTCGATTTCAGTGTGTTTTATGATGTTCAATAATGGAAAAATATAGTAGTTTTGTTATTATTTAGGGATGAAATATGTCTGCCAATGAAATGTTAGATGAAATGTCTCTTAGGGATATATAGAAGTACAATGAAATCTTTGCTTCATAGTATGTAGGGAATCAATATATAGGTCACTTAAAGGGCTTATTTCCATTCACTTTATTATAATTTCTTGTCATCTCTTTCATCCTCATTTGTTCCAATGATATTGGCGTTTTCATAGAAATTAAACTTATCATATAAAATCAAATTAACGAACTTATTTAGATCCATCAAAAGTTGAGAACTTTGTTGATGCTAAGTATATAAAAACAAGAATTCGTCCTTCCCTTCATTATCTTTATGCAAAACATTTTTAAACCTTAAACATTATTGTAAGGAAAGAACTTATTTAACGTCTAGCCTAAAACCTTAGGACTATATGTTAGTATTATGGTACAAGACATAAAAATAGTAATAAACAAAAAGAACTATTTAAAAATTTTTACTATGAATTTAGTTGAACTTGATTGATATATTACTCACATACTTTTTTAACCTTCCTGCCAAGAAGCTACTTTCATATAATTTCTCATTCAATGAAGAATTGCTAATTATATGGTCAACCTAAATGAACTTTTAATTTTAATTTGTATGATAGGCCTTTTAGTTTAAGGTTTTTTAGCGATTCGGTTTAAGGTTCTTCATTTCTTCTAATAGGTTAATTGATTCAAACCAAGGCCAATTTAACAACATATTCACTAACTTTCCTCATTCATCGTTCATCATCTCCGATTGTCCATCCATCCAGATAAGTTGTCTAATTTTTGTTTAATTTTTATCTTCTGCTTGAATAGAGAAGAATTTATGTGAATGGAAGGAGAGCCTAGGTTGGTTTTGTATATCAACTTGTAGTGATTAATCAATAAGTATTAAAACTAACATATAATTATGGATGATCTGAGGCATAATAAACCCCTAGGATGGTATATAACCTGGAAACCCGCAATGCAGCTCCCATAAGGCTTATCAATGAAATATTCCACAAGCCTAGGAGTCACAGCAAGAAGACCCTTTCTTGATTCATGTGGTGTAACAATGCCAAGTATTATAGTGTTTGTCTGAATTCAAACTTAGTTTATGAATATGTAGTGATTAATCGAGAAGTATTAACATTAAAAATTTACCTATAATTGTGGATGAACTCTGGTATAATAAATTCCTATGATAGTATATAAGCTGGAACGCCGTGATGTAGCTTTCATGAGATTTATCGATGAAATATTACATAAGCCTAGGAGTCATAGCATGGAGACCCTTTCTCGATTCATGTGGTGTAACAATGTCATGTACCATAGTGTTTATTTGAATTCAAACTTAGTTTATGAACTCGTAATGATTAATTGAGAAGTATTAACATTAGAAATCCATGTATAATCATGAATGGTCTATGGAATAATAAACACCTAGGATGGTATATAGACTGGAAACCCATAATGTAGATTTCATAAGGCTTATTAGTGAAATATTCCACAAGCTTAAGAGTTACAACAAAAAGACCCTTTCTCGATTCATGTGGTGTAACAATGCCACATGTCACAGTGTTTGTTTGAATTCAACCTAAGTTTATAAACTTGTAGTGATTAATCATTATGTTATATAGAACAAGGATTGTATTTAGTAATTCAGTTATTTACTTTCAATTGTATAGCCAGATGGACAAAAGTTGAATGTCTCATCAGAAATGGTCCACTGAATACTTAGAAAAGGAGTTAAGAGCTTCATGTAATTTGTAAAATATCAAATGGATGTTGAATGTTGTATTCATTTTCCATCTATAGATTGGTTAAATGTTAACATTCAAAGTCAAGATGTGGTATATAATAACTTACTAATCCAAGGCATAGATAAATTCTATACTCTATGGTTTTATCATGGTGAATATTCAGAAGTAAGTTGTAGTAGAAGTGTTGATACAGGTGTTAAAGATAGTAACAGTAATGATGCAAAAGATTATGATATTAATGAAGATGGTGATGATGAGATTGGAAAGATATTAGAGGATTATGGGAATTATATGGAGACTATGAAAGAAATTGGTATGCCTAACATAATTATTATTATTACAGAGGATAAGTTTTGGAAGATATTGAAAGTTTCTCAAGAAGAATAATATCTATGGTGCTCAAAATTCTCATGGCTATCTTTTCTTATGAAGTTGTTGCATTTGAAATTCTATAATAAATGGAGTAACAAGTCTTTTGACATGTTAATTGACTTGCTTAATGATGCATTACCTGTTGGACACAAATTGCCCAAATCTTATTATGAAGCAAATAAATTATTAAGGGACCTATGATTAGGATATATATCAATACATGCTTGTAAGTATGATTGTGCTATATTTTAAAAGGACAATAAAGATCTTAAAAAGTGTACCATTTGTGGGACATCAACGTGGCGAGTGGATGATAGGAAAGAGACAAAGATACCGCATAAAATCTTAAGATACTTCTTTATTAAACCATGACTATAAAGGCTTTTTATGTCAACAAAAATAACCATAGATATGAGGTTTCATGAAGAGAAATGCATTGATGATAACATTATGTGTCATCTAGCAGACTCAATGGAACGGAAAGACTTTGATTGAAAGTTTCCATGGTTTGCATAAGATTGTCGTAATGTTAGACTTGGTTTAGCCTTAGATGGATTTAATCCATTTGGTAATATAAGTACTTCTTACAATATATGGCCGGTAATTCTAGCTCCATATAATTTACCTCCATGGAAATGTATGAAGGAGTCTTTTATGTTATTGTCTTTACTTATTCTGGAACCAACTGCTCCTATTAAGGATATCGATGTATATATGCAACCACCAATTGATGACTTAAATCATCTCTATGAGGTTGGATTAGAAACCTACGATGTTATTGAAGGTAAAACATTTAGAATGCATGTGGCTATTTTGTGGACTATAAATGATTTTCCAGCTTATGAGAATTTGTCTGGATGGAGTACTAAAGGGTATATGGCCTATCTTGTATGTAACCATCAAACTCATTAATTCCTATACGAATATGTTATACAAGATATTGTTGTTACTTAGAACATAGGCATAAATGGAGAAGAAGAAAATTTTTTAATGGCAAAGTAAAACTGGGTAAAGCTCTTTTGCACTTATCTAGCTATAACATTTAGGCAACATTACACCTGGAAGACACCCAAGTAATATAAAGTGAAAGTGAAGTTTTGTTGAGCTCAATTAGAATAAAAAATATATTTTTAAATTTTCCATATTAAAGGGAATTGCTATTAAGGCATAATCTTGATATGGTGAATACTGAAAAGTATTTGCAAGAATATTTTAGGAACTTTGATGGGAATTGATGGTAAAACAAAAGAAATAGTTAAGGCTAAATTAGAATTGGAAGATATGAATATAAGAAAATATTTGCATTTGAAAAGAAGAGATGATGGGTCATACGTGATTCTACCTGCTTGGTACAACATGTTAAAAAAGGAGAAGCAAAGTTTTTGTCAATTTCTTAAATCAGTCAAGTTTCCTGATGGGTATGCATTTAATATAGCCCATTGTGTCAATGCTAAAGAGGGAAAAGTATCAGGATTAAAAAGCCATGATTATCATGTACTTCTATAATGACTACTTCTTGTTGAAATACGAGGGTGTTTACCGAAGGATGTGTCTGTAACTTTGGAAAAATTGGGTGAGTTTTTTAAGAAATTACGTTGCAAGACATTAAAAGTAGAAGTTTAACATCCCATTTTCCCATTTTAAGGGTTAGAATCCTAGAACACTGAATATCAGTGATATTATTGAGATATTAGGAAATGCATTTCATGATCATGCATAATATTAGCATACACATACATGAATTTGATTTTACTATGTACATTATAGTGACTGTTTATGGTGAGTATAAATATTGATTTAGAATTTTTTGTGGAAATTTGGAAAATTTTCTAAAATTATGAGTATTTTTGGACTAGGGAAAATGCCAAGTGGCAAGACAATTGATTTATGGTAGTAGAAATAAGTATCAAATGACAGTTGAAATAATTGGAAAATGGTATTAGGATTTGTCGAGAATGCGACACTAAAAATTGGGTGACAATTGGATTAGAAATTGGTGACAAATAGATTGGTTGAGAAAAAAGACTCGTTAGAAACCATAAGGTGGTGACATGTGGCAAGTGACAAGTGTCACTTGCCATGCCACACACTCACCCACAATTCTTTTAACATTGAAAGGCCATTTTAATTGTTTTGTTTCTTGCGTTCTTCTTCTCTTTGTGATCTTCTTCATCTTCTTCAATCTTCTTCACTTCCACGACACTTACGCACCTCCATCAATGTTAAACCTTTTCCTTATTTTTTTTCACATGCTATCTCGTCATCTTGTTACTAAAAACCTAATCTACCTACCTCTATATTGACAATTGTGTGAGCCATGGAAAGCTAGGTTCACGTGATTTTCAAGAGTTTGGAGTTTTATCAAGTAAGTTATACTTTGATCTTCATGGGTAGTTGCAAATGAATCAAATATGATGAATGATTTGAGATTTGATGACCATGATCACGGAGCTTCATATGTGCTTTAATGTGGGTGTAAACATAAAGAGATTTATGTTCTAAATCTTAGTGTGTTAATGTTATTCATGAGTTATTCAATAGAAGCATTTATTTAGTTATAACCATCATCCTTTTGCACACTAATTCAAGTCAATAGTCAACAACAACATATCGTATTCATGAACCTCAACCAATTTAAGACATCAGTTAATAAAATTTATAATCAGGATTATAATAAACTTGAAGAATTCAATTAAAACTTCAGTCAACCCATCCCCACACTTAAAATTGGACATTATCCTTAGTGTTTATAATATAATTAAATATACAAGTGAGAGGGTTGTTTGGTACTTTCCTGATTGTGCTGATTTCTTGATTTGATCTTTAATGCCCTAACATATACCCTGGAAGTATTATAAGATATCTAGGGTGTATTAAGAAAATATATTGAATTAAGTACATCTAAGTATACTAAGAGATATAATGATACTTAATGTAAAAGATAAGGGTAAATAGACCATTTGTTCACTTCGACATGGACATACATACTTAGACATGAAATATGTATGGAAAATTTTGATATGTTTGCTTGGATTTATGAATATGATGTGATGGAAATTGATAAAAGAAGTATTCCATAAGTAAATGGGATTGTTTTGGTTAAATTGGATGTATTTTTGTGTTGCTCTTGATAAGACCGAAGTTAGTTAATTTGGCATGTATACCTCGTTCAATGCATAGGTTCCACTGAACAAATTTCTATAATTTGACGATATCTTAGCTTGTAGACTTCCAAATTTTATAATTCTGATTGGATATTAAACTAGATATATATTTCTAAAACTTTCATGAAGGAACTGAAATCTGATTCTACCTTTAAGAGTTTTGAATTCTATTTTAAAGTTGAGTTCTAGCTATTGTCCTTATTTTTTAACAACCTATAGTTTTTGGGTATAATTATCGATATAATTAACCAAATTGCATGAAATTTATTCCATTAGAAACTTAAGACGTAGGGAAATGAAATAAATTGATAAGGGTATAAGCTAATGTGGGAATTAAAGAACAAAGAAGGACCAATATGCAATTTTCTTAAAGTCAACTTATGGAACAATAAGATTAAAACATGTTTGTACAATAGAATTGTAATACATGGTCCAATATAATTGTAACATGTGGTCCATTCGGATTGTATCACATGGTCTAATAGGATTGTGACATATGGTCCAATTGGATTGAAACATGTGTCTAAGAATAGAAAATTCATGGAAAGGCATATGGGGAGGGGAGATGGAAGACACCTTGATGGCTTAACTTCAAAATTTTCTCCTTTCCATTTCACCTTCTTCATCCCATCATTTTTTACTTGGTGATTCAAGCAAAGCCAAAGAGGGAGGGAAGGAAAAGCATTAGAAGAACTACATTGCCAATTTTAAGGTTTGGGACTACACTTAGTTTAATTCCTCTTTGTATGTATGTTTGAACGGTTATAAAGATTCATTTGGATATGGAATGGCTATTGGGATGATTTTTGGTGTTACTTTTCTTGAACTTGGTTTTATATGATAAGAGAGTATTGTGTAGTGAAATTCTGTCTAAGTTTTGTTTGAGTCATAACTTAGCCTACAGACCTCCAAATTGTTTGATTTTAGATGCATATGGAAACTAAGACATAGAACTAGAAATATCTAGAAGACACTATAACTTAATTATGGCCTTATGATGTTGGAAATTGGGATAGAAAATGGTGATCTAATGTTGCCCCTGTTTTGGAGTAGTGTGTGATATTTGGTATATAGCTTATATGTTAGAAGTCTAAATGGCCTGATATTTGGTGTTTTGGAAACTAGGACACAGAAGGACAAATATATCAAAAATGAGAAAACCTAATTTTGACCTTTTCCATACGAATATCAAGAAATAACTAGACTCTGTCAGATGATTTGTTTCTAAATTGATAGTTTGCCTATTTTTAGACCACTTTGGGGTTTAGCTCAAATTGCACTATTTTGAGTTTGTTTTCGTTTCAAATTTTTACCAAATCTTATCCAACCTTTTTGAATGTGTATGGAACTTTTTGAACACCTAGAAATAAATGAAATAGGACTTACCACATATGAATTGAGAGACGAAACATTGGAATATAAGATAGAGCATAATACATTCCAAAGAAAATTTACATGTACATAAATGATTTGTATGCATATTCATTACTCATATGTGTATAGCATGATTATACAAGTTTGATTTTGATAACTTTCTAATGGTGTTAATGTTGGAGTTATGTAAATATAGTGCCCTGAAAAGCAAGTGTATTTACATGTAACTTAATTTTCTTCCAATTAAAGTTTTGTAATGAAAATATTTATTATTAATGAAACAAAAGAGTTTCGTTTATATGTATGAGAATTATATAACTAGTCATAAGGTACCAATATTATTTTTTAAATAATATACATACATACGGAGATTTATAGGAAACATGTATATTATTAGAATTTAAATTAATTGACTCACAGTTGAATAATTAAGTTAGTCGCTTGATTATGGTTTAGACTGTAGTGTTGTGATTTATTTCCATATAATTAAAGGAGTTTACTTCTAGGGAATGATGAGTTTCATATCATGGTAGTAGTCAACTATCGATAATGGCACTATTAAATGAATCTGGAATTAAGTATGTTTTAAAGAATTAAAGTTGGTCGTTACTTTAATCTTAAAAAGTACAACTTAAGCATTCACTTATTATGGACCACAATCTTGATGAGTGGTGAACTCATATGTGTTTCATTATAATCCTTGATATGATCATAATGGATTTTTATAGAGTATTAATCTAGTGTCTGCAAGTTGGAATTCTTAATTGAAACCTGTACCAGGAAACATTCACTCAAATAAAGAGTTTATAGTGATATCATCACTTCTAAATGTTTTAAGGAGATTGGTGATTAAATTGCCACCAGTAGTTTAATGGACTAGCTACCCATCAAGTCTTAACACCAAGATGAGATCTTGTGTGTTAATTACCATATAAAGTAAAACGGGAGATTTAGAAGGAAAACTAACATAAGGGCAAAACGATAAATTTACCCTTTATCATGCTGATGGCTATAATAAGGTTCTAAATAGGGATTGAAATTGGACATAAAATATGTGTTCTCATAATATTTAATAATTCAAGGGTTCAACAAATTGTCTTTAGCGGAATGACATTTATTTAATAAGCTAGAATTAATTTTAATGAGATTAAATTAATTCTAGGCTTATTGGAGTTTGAATTATCAAAGTCTAATAAGATTCCCCACTTGGCTTCAAGGAAGGTTATCAAGCTAAGTAAGAAATATCAATGGAGGTTTTAGAAGCCCATAATTGAACATTAGGCTTCCATTAATTAATGGTTAATTAGAAGCCCAAATTTTCATTTGGAAATGGGCTAAACTTTGGTTTAATGTAATTGATTAGATTAATTATATTAAAACAAATTTTTTAAAGAAAGGAGTAGCATTTTCTGTTTTATTAGGGTTAAATGTGCAGCTACACATTTAACATTCAAATGCTAAATAAAGATGGTCTTTATTATGGTTTATTTTCATTAAATGGAGTTATGAACTTACCATTTAATGGTTTAATGGTTATCTTTTAATGTTAGCCTATTAGCATTCATTGGATTAAAGAAGAAAGATGTGCATTGGATGGACCATCTTCCTTCTTCCATCTTTCAAAACTGAAATTGGCATATCAATATTAGGTGATTGGTCTTTTCATATAGCCATCTTAAAATAAATGAGAAGAGTCTCATTTAATGGCTTCTTTATGTTTGGTTAAAGTAAGAAGTGATGCATTGGATGTTTTTCTCTTCTTCTTTTTCATGCATAACCGAAATTGAGTGTGCAAGAAGGTGTTCTTGCATGGTTTAACTCTCTCTCTCCTTTCATGCATGAGTGAGTTGAAATTAGCAAGAGAAGAGTCTCATTTTTGGTTCATTTTCTTCTAAGAAAAATCTCCTCCAAATATTTCTTCTCCTTTCCCACCAAAGGATCTTGTTAACCAAGTTGTCCTAGAAGAACAAGTGGTAGATCAAGTTGATTGAGGATACAACAACAAGGAGAAGATAGATTAACAAAGGAAAGGATTCAAAAGTAAAGGCTTTGGATAGAAGAAGAAGGAGAGGATAGTGCAGCCAGGAATTAAAGCTGTAGCAAAGGAGTTGATAATACTCTTCATCTTGTTTATGTTTTTTATTATCCTTATACCTATCATGTCTAAATTAGCATGATGATTTGGATATATTGCTTCCGCCGTAAATACGATTTCTAAAAAGTTTTGAAATCTATCGGCTCTCCAAATATAGTATGCTTTCGTCTTCCGATCCAACATGCCAGTCATAGGGGAAGGCTATAACTGACGTGTTTCGATGAAAAACCGACAATTCGTGACCCACCTAGGCATGTTTCTACTGATTCTCCCACTACCGAGTATACCCACACATGGCCGCGGCAAGTGCCCATAGTCCCGACCTAGTCTCCATAGGGGAAGGCTATAATCGGCGAGTTTTCGATGAGAAATTGACAATTTGTGCCCCACCTAGGCCTATTCCTACTAATTTTCCCACCATCGAGTATGCCTGCACATGACAGGGACAAGCGCCCATGACCCCGATCTGGCTTGCCAATGATGTCGGTCATGGGGAAAAGGCTATAATTGAAAAGTTTTCGATGAGACACGGAAAATTTATGACCGACTGGGGCTTATTTTCGTTGATTTTCCCACAACTGAGTATGCTCACACATGGCCTCGTCAAGCACCCATGGCCCCGATGCCGTTCATGAGGGAAGGTTATAATTGACGAGTTTTCGATGAGAAACCGACAATTCGTGCCCCACGTGGCCCTGATTTTGCCGATTCCCCCACTACTCAGTATGCCCGCACATGGCCGCGGCAAGTGCCCACCACCCGATTGTGGTCTCCCGACGGTGTCGACCATGGGTTAAGGCTATAATCGACAAGTTTTTGATGACAAACCGACAATCTATGACCGACTAGGGCCCGTTTTCGGTGATTTTCCCACTACACCCAGATCTGGTCTCCCGACGGTGCCGGTCATAGGGGCAAGGCTATAATTAGAGAGTTTTTGATGAGAGACAAACAATCTGTGACCGATTAGGGCATGTTTTCGCTGATTTTCGCACAACTGAGTATGCCCGCACATGACCCCAGGAAGTTCCAACGCCCTCGACTGGTCCCCCAATGGTGTCGGTCATGGGGGCAAGGCCATAATCAGCGAGTTTTTGATGAGAAAATGACAATCAGTGACCAACTAGGGCTTGTTTTTACTAATTTTCCCACTAACGAGAATGCCCGCACATGGCCGCGGTAAGTGCCCACGGCCCTGACCTGGTCTCCCGATAGTGCCAATCATAGGGGCAAGGCCATAATCTGTGAAATTTCGATGAGGCACTGACAATCTGGGACCGACTGGGGCTTGTTTGCACTAATTTTCCCACTATCGAGTATGCCCGCACATGGCTGCAAAAAGTGCCCACTACCCTGATCTGGCCTTCCGACGGTGCTGGCCATGGGGGAAAGGCTATAATCAGAGAGTTTATGATGAGAGACCGAGAATTTGTGACCAAATGGGGCTTGTTTTTGTCGATTTTCTCAATACCGAGTATGCTCGCACATGGTCATGGGAAGTGCCCACGGCCCCGAGCTGGCCTCCATACATTGTCGGTCATGGGGGACGACTATAATCAGTGTGTTTCCAATGAGAAACTGACAATTTGTGCCACTCATGGGACTATTTCTGTTGATACTCCTAGTATTGAGTATGCCTACAAATGGCCGTGGCAAGTGCCCATGGCCTCGACCTAGTCTCCTGATGGTGTCGGTCATGGGGGCAAGGCTATAATCAGAGAGTTTTCGATGAGAGGCTGACAATCTGTGACTGGGGCTTGTTTTCGCCAATTTTCCCACAATCTAGTATGCCCACACTTGGCCATGGCAAGTTCCTACGACACCGACTTGTTCTCTTGACGGTGCTGGTCATCGAGGGATGGCTATAATCGGCGTGATTTCGATGAGAAACTTACAATTCGTGCCCCACCTAGGCCTGTTTCTGCTGATTCTCTCACTACTGAATATATCCACACGTGGCTGTGGCAAGTGCTCACGGTGCCGACTAGGTCTCCCGACAGTGCCGGTTAAGTGAGCAAGGCTATAATCGGAGAGTTTTCGATGAGAGATCGACAATTCGTGCCCCACATGGGCCTGTTTCTACTGATTCTCCCACTATTGAGTATGTTCGTACATGGTCGCTGCAACTGCCTTTGGCCCCGAGATAGTCTCCCAACGGTGTTGGTCGTGGGGGGAAGGCTATAATTTGCGAGTTTTTGATGAGAAACTGGCAATTCGTGCCCCACCTGGGCCTGTTTCTGCTGATTTTCTCACTACCAAGTATGCTCGCACATGGCCGTGGCAAGTGCCCCCAGCCCCTACCTGATTTCCAGACGGTGCCGATCATAGAGGCAAGGCTATAATCGACGAGTTTTTGATGATAAACTGATAATCTGTGACCGACTATGGCTTGTTTACACTCATTTTCCCACTACCGAGTATTCCCACATATGGCCGTGGAAAGTGGCCCCGGCCCCTACCTAATCTCCCGACAGTGCTAGTCATAGTGGCAAGGCTATAATCACCAAGTTTTTGATAAGGAACCGACAATTTGTGCCCCACTTGGGCCTATTTTTGCTAATTTTTTCACTATCGAGTATGCCCGTACATGGTTGCGGCAAGTGCCCATGGTCCCGACCTAGTCTCCCGATGATGCCGGTCATGTGGGAAGGCTATAATCGGTGAGTTTTTGATGAGAAATCGACAATTCGTGCCTCACATAGGCCTATTTTTTCTGATTTTCCCACTACCGAGTATGCCCGCACATGGTCATGGCAAGTGCCCACAGCCCTGACGTTGTCTCTCGACAGTGCCGGTCATGGGGGCAAGGCTACAATCGGCGAGTTTTCGATGAGAAACTAATAATCCGTGAACGACTGGGCCTTGTTTGCACTGATTTTTTCACTATCGAGTATGCCAACACATGGTCGCGGAAAGTGTCCATGGCCCCAACGTAGTCTCTTGACAGTGTGGTCATGGGGGCAAGGTTATAATGGGCAAGTTTTCAATGAGAAACCGATAATATGTGACCGATTGGGGCTTGTTTTCTCTGATTTTCCCACTACTGAGTATGCCTGCATATGGCTGTGGTAAGTGCACATGACCCCAACCTGGTCTCTTGACGGTGCGGTCATGGGACAAGGCTATAATCGGTAAGTTTCCAATGAGAAACTGACAATTCGTGCCCTACTTGGGCCTGTTTCCGCTGATTTTCCCACTACCAAGTATGCAAGCAGATGGTCGCGGCAAGCACCCACAGCCCTAACTTGGTCTCCCGACCATGTCAGTTATGGGGAAGGCTATAATCGGCGAGTTTTTGACAAGAAACTGATAATTCGTGCCCCACTTGGGCCGGTTTCGGCTGATTTTTTGAGTACCGAGTATGCCCGCACATGACAACGGCAAGTCCCTATGGTCTGGACCTGGTCCACAGACGATGTCGATCATGGTTGAAGCCTATAGTCGTCGATTTTTGCCACTACCAAGTATGCTCGCAGATGGCTTCTGCAAGTGCCCACGGCCTCGACTTGGTCTCCCAACAGTGCCGGTCATGGGGGCAAGGCTATAATCGGCAAGTTTTTGATGAGAAACTGACAATCCGTGCCCCACATGGGCCTGTTTTAGCTAATTTTTCCACTACCAAGTATGCCCACACATGGCTGCGGCAAGTGCCCATGATCCCGTCCTGGTCTCCTGATGGTGCCGGTTATGGGAGCAAGCCTATAATTAGAGAGTTTTCGATGAGAGAACAACAATCTGTGCCTGAATAGGGCTTGTTTTTTCCAATTTTCCCACTACCAAGTTTGCACGCACATGGACGCGACAAGTGCCCACGGCCCCAAC
>JAOQMP010000003.1:6373124-6385963 GCA_027563575.1 Erythroxylum pedicellare
GGGGCCACCGGCGAGTGTCCCACGCACCACCGGCAGTCGCTGTTCAACTAACACTTGTAGCCCATGCTCCACCTTTTGTTGATGTTCTATTGACCATGTTGTCATGGAATGAGTCACAACAACTCTGGAAACCTATTGGTGATGTGCTTTTTTTTTTAATTTTAATTGCTGGAAACCAAGTTTGTGTATTTAACCATTGTTGGTAATGTATTTTTCTGTCTTTAATTGATGGAAACTAGGTTTGTATGTTTAATCATCTTTGGTAGTTATGTCATACTCGTAGTTGTATCTTATGATGGTTCTGTCATATTTGTAGTCCCTCTTTCGTTGTTGATATTTGAAATTCAAATTTTTGCACTGATATTCTTACACCTGATTCTCAACATCTTTTTATATCAGTTGCATCATAAGTGACTTCAAAGCTGAAAGTATTAAAGGACAATCACCAATTATAATTCAACAAATCACAAATTGGAAATTTAATGGAACGAATTATGTTGCTTAAGAAAAGGTGGTCATTGTATATCTCAAGGGCCTTAGTAGGTATGAGTATCTCATGGATCTAGCTCTGGATATTAAGTTAATGGGTTATAAGTAGTAGGAACAAATGACAATTAAATAATTGCAAACCTTTGAAACACCATGGAGTCGACTATTGCTGACATTTGTCAACATGTAAACTCCGCGATGGAGTTATAGAAATATGTGAGACTTTTATTTTCCAATAACGTTAATTGTATATATGATTTATCTAAAAAATTGTTCAAGTGTGAGAAGGGAGAGAAGAAGCATACTGATTATTTTTTCAGAAATAAAGAATCTATTTGTAGAATATTTAGTATCCTAACCGATAACAACAAATAAGGATCAACTGTTAGAAAGAGAAGAGTTATTTGTGCTGAAATACTTGGCTAGCTTAAGACTAGAATATGAACCAATTCAAGCCTAAATACTCGGTGGCATTGAACTTCCATCACTTACTAAGATATATTCATAAGTGTCTCAATCCTTTAAAGGGACCATAAAAGAAAGTGGTGATAAGTCTGCTCTAACTATTCACAATAGTGGAAATACAGGTTGAATTAACTAAGTTGGTTGTGGTGGTCATGGAGGAAAGGGTATAGGAGGCCAAAGGAAATGTAACCATTATGGCAAGGATGGGCATGTTCAGGACTATTGTTGGGACTTACACCCATAGTTTCACCCAAACCATTTCAGTCTACTAATATTATGGGGCTTCTAATGATTCTTCCTTAACAAATGAAAATAAGTTGGTTTTTGAAGAAGAATATGTAGCTTTTCTCCACTATCAAGCAACCAAGCAAGCAATTACACCAATTGCATCGTTTGCTCACCTAGGTAATCATATAACTTGTATATCGTCTTATGTTCAACTTTGGATTATAAATTTAGGAGCCACTAATCATATTGAAGGTAACCTAAATTTTTTGATCAAATTACCCCTGTATTAGACTCCCACCAACTTACCATTACTAATGGTTCCAGTACTAGTATAAGTGGAGTTGACATTGCATTACCTTCTCCTTCAATGATGTTATTAGCAACACCATATATTCCAAAATTTTTGTTCAACTTAATGTCTTTTAGTAAACTAAATTATTGAATTGTTATCTCTTTTTTCCTTATTTTGTTATTATCCATGATTTGAAGACAAAGAAGATAATTAGAGGAGGGCGTGAATCTAGAGATCTCTATTATTTTGACAATCATTCAACTTGCTCAGTTGTAGCTTCACCTCTCCAAACCCACAATCACCTTGGTCATCCATCCATCCAAAAATTTCTAAAAATTGATTCCTAATTTGAATTCAAATCTTCATTTAGATTGTGAGTCTTGTCAACTTAGGAAACATCATCATATTACTTTTTCATCCAGAGTTCATAATCAAGTCAAAAGCCATTTTGTGTTAATTCATTATGATGTTTAAGGTCCATCTCGTGTGACCTCAAAATTTGCTTTTCGTTACTTTGTTGTTTTTATTGATGATTAGTCTAGAATGTCTTGGTTATATCTATTGAAAAAATGTGCCAAATTATTTTTTATTTTCCAATCCTTTTACTCTAAAATCAAAACTCAATTTGGTTGTTCAGTTTGTATCCTCATAAGTGGCAATGCCAAAGAATATTTTTCTAAACTCTTTTAAGTCTTACATAAAAAAAAATGTGGTATGATTCAACAATTTCTTTGTTCTCACACACCAAAAAAAATTGTGTGTTGCTGAAAGAAAAAATGGGCATGTCATAGAAGTTGCTCGAACCTTACTAATTGAGATGAAGGTTCTCAAGGGGTTTTTGAGTGATGTTGTCCTCATTGCTTGCGATCTTATTAACATAATGATATCCATTACTCTCAAAGATCAAATCCTTTATATCTTTATATTTCCTAGTATCTCTTTGTTTCCTCTTCAGCCCCGTATCTTTGGATGTGTCTGTTTTATCCACCAAATCTAGCCATAAGTTGACAAATTGTCTCCACGAGCCATCAAGTGTATCTTCCTTAATTACTCGAAATTACAAAAAATCTTATCATTGTTACAACCTCTCACTTAAAAGATTCTTTATGTGTGTAGATGTGACATTCTTAGAGAACACTACATACTTTTTCTGAGAATCAAGATGCCAAAAACTTCCATCATTATTTACTCTCACTTTTAGACAACTCCTTGGATAATTCTCCTAAAATTTTAGACAATTCTCCTACAAATTTTGATCCTTCTTTTCTTCATAATTAGTTATCTCGAGCAAATTAATAGGTTTATTCTCGACGACCTTGTCGAAAGGTAGATGGCCATCTGGATGAGCCCTCTCCAACGTCTAATTTATCTACAGATTCGAAAAACAGTGACCTAGACTAACTTATTGCTTTACAGAAAGGTAAACTATTTTGTATGAATCATCCGATTTTCAATTTTGTTTCTAATAACCATGTGTCCATCTCCTTTTGTTCTTTTTTATCAAGTTTGGATTATATGTCTATACCTAAAAGTAAAACAGAGACTATAAGGAACCTTAGGTGGAAGCAACTATGTAAGAGGAAATAGATGCTTTACAGTTAAATGTCACCTAGAAGCTTGTTACTCTCTTCCTAACGCCTCAATTGTTGGTTTTCAATGAGTATATACTGTTAAGACACTTACTGATTTCGAATGACTTAGGGCTCTTTTTGTTGCTAAAAGATATACATAAGTCTATGGTAATTATTCTGAAACTTTTTCTCTTGTCACAAAATTGGTGTCAATCCATATTATTATCTCCTTAGCCGCAACTTATTCTTGGCCTCTTTACCAACTTGACATCAAAAATTCATTCCTTTATGGTGATCTAGGAGAAATAATTAGTATTTAGCAACTTCTAAGGTTTGTTTCTCAAGGGGAGTCTGAAAAAGTGTGTCTATTGAAGAAATCCTTATATGGTTTAAAACAATCTCCTAGAGCATAGTTTAAACAATTTAGTTCAGTTGTGAAAAAACTTGGTCTAAAGGAGTGTGGAGTAGACCATTTGATGTTTTATCAACACATAAGATCATTTAAAAATCTATTGATTGTATATGTTTATAAAATTGTTATTACTAAATTGTTATTACTGGTGATGATCGAAATGAAATTAACATATTGAAAGAATTAATGTAATAACAATTTCAAACAAGATATCTTGATATATTAAAGTATTTTTTGGGAATCGAAGTTGTAAGATCTAAAGATGATATTTGTCTCTCTCAATGCAGGTATCTTTTTGATCTCATAAAAGAAGTTGACTTCTTGGGATGTAAACCGGTATATTCTCCGATAGATCCCAACATCAAGCTTGATGACAACCAGGGAGAACTCTTGAAATATCCGGAAAATTGTAGGAAACTAGTTGGAAAATTTAACTATCTTATAGTTACTAGGCCTAACATTTCATTCAGTACAAGTGTGGTAAGTCAACTAGCCATTGGAATGCAGCTATTCGAATATTGAAATATCTCAAACGCAATCCTGGAAAAGGACTCTTATACAAGAACCACAACCATTGTTCAGTTCAAGCCTATAGTGATATTGATTGGGTTGGTTCTAAAATTGATTGGCGATCTATTACAGGGTATTCCAAATCTGTTGATAGTGATATGATTTCATGAAAAAGCAAGAAACAAATAGTAAAATTTGTTGATAGTAATATGATTTTATGAAAAAGCAAGAAACAAATAGTAGTTTCTTATTAAAATGCAGAATTAGAAAATAGAGCCCTGACATATACAACTCGAAAACTTGACTTGAGTAAAACATATGTTACAAGAACTCTTGGATTTCAGCTAACTCAACCTATGGAGCTAATCAGCCATGTACATTGCTTCTAATCTAGTTTTTCATAAAAGGACAAAGTACATTGAGATAAACTATCACTTTTTGGGATATAGAAGGCGTAACAAAATGTTACAAAAGCTACTCATGTAAAGTCTGAGGACCAATTAGCTTATCTATTTACCAAGTATTTAGTTGAAAGTCATGTAACACAATTATGTAGTAAGCTTGGAGTGTATGATATATTTGCTCCAATTTAAGAGGGATAGTTAAAGATTATGATTTGATTATCTTTAAGAATTACGATTGTGACTTGATTGAACATCTTTAAGAATTATAATTGTGACTTACATTATATGAATGAGATAATCTAGTATATAAAGGAAGTAAGAGCTACTGATTTCGGTAAGCTCTTCTCATCCCTTTTCTAGATTCACTTCAATTGGATAATTATTAAATTTTTAAAAATTATTTTAAAATAAAATACATCAAATTACTAAATTATATCAGTCATAATTCTTATTAATATTCAAAGCTTTAATTAATCATAAATCATATTATTAAAAAATTAATTTATTTTTATTAAATTTAAAATAAACAAACATGTCTAAAATTTGTTGTGTTCTGATGTCAAGTTATGAGATTTATTCACTTAATGTAACATTTCTCTATGTTTCCTTGTCCTAACAAGGAATTTGATTCCAAGACAGCCGACAAGCTAACAGTTGGCTAGAAAGCTCCGTTACTCAGTTATGGCGACAATGGAGGAAGTTGGCGTCTTGTATGGTGTTCTCATCATTTTACATGTGTTTATTATGTGTAATATATATAGACAGCCGACAAGCTAACAATTGGCTAGAAAGCTCCATTACTCAGTTATGGCGACAATGCAGGAAGTTGGCGTCTTGTATAGCATTCTCATCATTTTATATATGTTTACTATATGTAACATGTATACATTTCAGCTAAGAAAAAAGTATGATTCAAGTTTAATTATATAAACATAAAATCACTTCAATTCTTCTGCAACGCTCTAATTGCACTTTTAGGCATTAAAGAAAAAGGGTACAAGAAGGTATTAACATTAGTAAAGACATGAATCTATTCGCCTTCTAAGACACAGAAACAAAGAGTACTCTTCAAGTTTTAGCATTATTATGGAAAAAGTATAAGGTTTAGTTATTTGAACTACTTAATTATCGACTGATAGATGCTTTTAACCTAAGTTTTCAGCTTCATTGAGGCTGTGATTTGGATAATATGTATCTTGACCTCCACTGATTAACCAAATACTGACAACTTGTGTCCAGTTGGATCTCACAAGCTATGAACATAAGCAAGTTTTATGGAAGCTAGGTAGAGATTTTGTGTCCTTAGCCATGAATGTTTCTAAGTTTAAATTGAACCGCCAAGGCTTTAGATTTCCATTTTGAACATTGCTTTGTTAGTTAAAGTCTGAATTAAGATAAGAAATTGTTCTTTGAACATAGGATCTTCAGTTCCTGTCAATCAGCAACTATACGAATGATCAGAGGATCATATCAGTCCATTAGCAGTAATTTAAGTTACTATCTGCACCAAAATAAAGTAACAAAAGTTACAATGTACCACCACCAAAATTTGCTAAAACTTGTTCAAGCAATCTGGCATATCCATCAAGAAGATCAAATCCAGAGGGTTGCTACCAAGCTAGAAAAGGTAAGCCCCAAAAACATTAAACTCTATTCTTCTTCCTTATCAGCTGGATTGAAAATAGAGATCGTTTTGGTCCCCTTCACTTAACGTAGAACATTTTAAGAAAACCAGAAGTTGCAGTGTAGTCAGAGTTCTCTTTCTTTCTATTTCTTGTGGGCAACTAGAAAATGGTCAGACATCACATGTCATCAATCCTAGACAAGGAAGGCTACTCCAATGGTCCCCTCCTCTTTTAAGTTTTTGTCTGAATTCAATAGCTACAGACCCCCTTACTCTGGCCCTCTCTATTCATGCTTTTCCTTAATTTTCTGTCTCTCTCGAAATGATTACCATTTAAAACTAACATTTCATTATGTTATGCCAAAAAAAAAAAACTATAAAGGGCTTGGAAGAAATATTGTGGAATATATCTCATGAAGACTATATCACCAGCTCACAATTGAAAAGACCAGTGCAGCGAAGAAAAGAACATGGGCACTTGCCACAAATGGAAACTTTGAATGGAAGTGGTTTCACGTCCACTTCATGGTTATATGACCTCAGATTCACATGGTGTTTTCGGTACTGATGATATACTAAACACACAAGACCATTGCTACCAATTAAGGGTAGTTAACCAGGGCTTGTAGTTGTATTTTGTTATATAAATATTAACAATAATAAGTAGCTTAAATATGCATCTTAAGCATTTAATGCAATTGAAAAAAAACAAGCCCAAAATGAAAGCCATCTTCATAACCTGAGATTTAAAAATAGGATCCTAATACCCAAATTCGTAATTCCAATTCAAAAGATAACCCAGTCCAGTGTACTCTCTTAAATTCATAAACATTTATTATATGAACAGTAATGGTAGTAAATAATCTGCATACTTCATAAGAACATTGCTGGTTGCAACTGAGAACCTCTTCCTGCAGAGAAGTGTGCAACTAACCAAAACACCAATTCCAGGTTAGGTTGAGAAGATTAAGGTTGATGTATGGATGATCATAAAAATGGTGGATGGACTAAACATTTAACCCGTTACAACAAAATATAATATACACGAGATGCATATGCATCTGCTACACTGGAGATGGTTAGAAGAACATTGTCCATTGTTCTGTCTTCCATTTCCGTCAAACATTTCAAACAAAAAGCCTCATGTGGTAGTTGCCATGTAAAACAGGAAACTTGTATAATTCAAGCTATTACAGAGGGCATACTTTGACAGGAGGATTGGGTTGGATATGAATAACCATAACACAAGCAGACCTTCTCTAGGAGCTTTTACGCTTCCTTCTCTTTCTAGTTTTCTTCTCATCCACCTCTTCTGTCTTTGACCTGAAATATGATGAACAGTCAGTTTATAAGCTGTAGCCATATGTGTCAGGTAGTTTCTTGTCTTTTTTTATTGCAAAGCCTACATTGTTCATGGGAAATTTACTTGATACAAAATCCTACTATTGAATTCCAGCACCTTTCTGTGCCTTCTAGTCATTTTCTCAATCTCTATCCCTGACGATACTACTAATGGAGGGCAAAGACCGAGCAAAAATCAAGAAAATGAGAGCTGGATGGAAAGTAAATGCATGAGAATTGACTCCCTAGGGAAAAACAAAGTTCTGCTCCTTTCTTTGTCCTTTTCACAATCACTAATAATCACCATGACAAAGGGCAATGCTCCCATAATTTCAGAACAAATATTTTTTGGGGCCAGATGGTGACAAGTCAAAAGTAGAACAACTGCATAGATACAGAAGTAACAAAAATCAAATTCCTGAACAGATGTTCGGTGACTCACTTTTCATTAGGCTGGAAAGCCTCTACAGCCCATTGGACAGCATGCAGGAGCATTTTCCTCACCTGTAAAGTATCCATCCAGATCGGAACATGTCAATTTATAATCATCACAAGCAACTTGAACATATGTAGTAAAGAATGTGGCAGTCCAAATTGATGACAGGTGAATGAACTTTGTAAGCTACTTTCAGTTCAACCAATTTGTTTTACTTAAATAAGTTTAGTACACAAAGTTGCTCCTTTTGGATTTCGTTTGCTAACAGTTACTCGTGAAATTTAAGGAAATATAAATTTATTTGTTTGTGCGTCAACCCTTTATAATAATTTACAAAAGGAGGTAGAGGTCCTTCAATCTCTAATTTAAACCCCACTCTCACACGACCACCACCAAAAACAAAAAGAACCGTCTGAAAATCTAAAGTTCAGAGCTGTTCTACATCAAGTCCTGTAGAATAAAATGATCAACTTAAAGCATAGTGAAAACAATGGCAACCAACAAAACCTAACCGTCTTTCCAAATTTGGAGCCCAATCCAACAGAGATGACCAAGAAAACAAAGAAATTAACAAACTTAAACGTTTAGCTCCATTATACTTTAAAGTTCAATTCCCGCAAAATCATGCAAGAAAAGATCAACATAAAACATGGTGATATCAGCACAAACTAAACAGTAAAAGCAAATCATCTCTCCAAATTTGAACCCAAATCCAACTTATCTAACAGCATATTCGCCTATGAGAAATATAATCCCAGGAAAACCAAGAAAGAAAGAAATTATTAACAATATAAAAATTAGGCCCCAATTTACTTTTAAGTTTGTGTCCCAATATATCAAAGGCAAAAATGTGTCAAAACTACAAGAAGCCTACCTCCAACTTGTCCTCCTTAGCTCGGTGATTATGTGGAAGTAGACGAAACTCCTCTGTCAAGCGAATACACTCACCAACATTTTCTGGCGAAACAAAGTCTAACGCTACCTTTATACATGACTGCAACAAAAATATCAATTGATCTTTTGATATTAGTGCTTAAACTGACAAAACAATGGATAAAGTCCAGAACGAATCTGAAAGTATACAATCTTTATTGGCACAAGAATGGAGTTCATTTTATGGTTTGCAAGCTGAAGTCGACAGAATTGCATTCTCTTCCAAAATGTAACAAATCTTAACAGTTATGATATCATCTATATTGCCTTTGAGGGGAACTCGGATTAAGATACCCAACTTATGTCAACACTCCCAGAGCATCCACAGGATAATAATTTTAAAGATAAAGAAGTAATAGGAGGAAATTTTCAATTAAACATATCAGCATCATTTACGCAAATGTTTTAGACATATTTTTCAGCCTGCCCATAAGTCATATGTACGACTGTTGGAACACATAAATAGAGCCTGCTAAGCATGAAAGCAGCAAAGATAACTGATTAATTCACAACCTCTGACATCACAAAAATAAACATTTCCAACTGCAAGAGAGATGAGCATCATGTAGAAAGATTAGTTGATGTTAAATATCCTCTGAATAATTAAAGAGTAGAATTGATTAAATTTATACAATAACCATCTTTGGAGACATTATCATGCATTACGTATGCACTTAACACAACTTTTAACACATAACCAACATTGTAGCAAAGTTTGGCAACAGATGGCATTACATCTTGCAGAACTTCAAGCTAGAGATGAGAAGTCAAAACTGAATAAATTCCTAACTCAAATCAACAGCTTTGACAAACTTCTCTGACAAATGAACTTTTTTCTATTATAATTTCTCATAAAGCTGAGGTTGACTTGAATAGCAACACATATTTACCAATATTGCTTGATGTTTGACAATATTGAATTGAAGGGATCAATCTCGTTTTATTATCACATCCATAGTTAGAAAATCCATCCTAGTCAAAAGTTCTAGTTCTGTATCAAGGTCATGGAAGTCATGGAAGTGACAAGAATCAAGCAAATTAATTATAAAAAAAAGTCCAATGCAATAGTAACTTACCTTCAAATTTCTCACTTGATGAGGACAGCCTGCAGGAATGAACACAGCATCTCCAAGTTTTTGAATGAAGGTCCAAGGTTCAATTCCTGCATACAACCATGAATAACCTCAATATAATAATAACTAATAAATATAAAAAGTAACTAGAACTTATCTATAAACGTGAAAACTAACCATATTCCTCTTTCAGCTTTCTCTTATGCTCTTCAGTCAAATAAAATGTTTGATCATGTATTGGATCAACAACCTACATCCAGAATAATCAATTCAATTAGAAAGACGTCTAGTGTGACAATAAGGAATGGCAATGGGCCAGGCCGAACTGAGCCCCTGATGCCTACTGCCCGACCCCACTGGGGTTGCATCAAAATGGTGTCGTTTTGGTGTAAATGACCAAAATAACACCGTTTTAGTCTTAGAGTTTCTTAAAAATACAAACCAAAACATCATTTTGGTGAGGGTGTTTGAACCTTTTGGGTCAAACTTTGGACTAATCTCCCATGCCTGAACCCAACCCAAAGCCTAGTCAACTCGAGCCTGGACTGATGAATTTGGGCCAGCCCAAGCCAGGTCAGGCTTAAATTGCCAACTGTACATAGCACACACCTTTTCTGGACATATAGATGTCGTATCCATCAAACACCAAGATTTGTTTACAAAAGCATCAGCTAACATCTTTCCAAGACACTTTTCACTTTTCAGGCAAATTTTAAAGAAAAAAACTCAGCATCATTGATATCAATTATCAATATATTTATGATGATTGCAGTTCCTTCTGGAATTTTAAATCTTAAAGTCAAAGAAGCACATTCTGCTGGTTTCACGTACACTTCAGCTATACACACCTAGAAAAATCTAGTATCAAACAGAAACCAACCATGTTTACTTTAATGCATAAAATTACCTTCTGCAATGGAAGGCAATGAATGTGCCTAAATTCTTTGAAGTGCCTGTTAAGATATTGCTTCAGCTTATCAACATCTTCTCTACGGAAAATATCCCAAAGCGCACCTCCCTCCACTTCATCTTGCCTATCTAAAGGGCTACCACCCTCATTCTCTCTGCATTTAACCATGTCCTCCTCAAATTTTGTCTCTGACGAATCAAAGTCAGTCAGCAGAGATCCCTCATTTGGATCAACTTCAGTGACAAACTGACCCTTGATGCCTTTATGTTGAACCATCTCCATCTCCTCCCTACTTTTTAGCTCTGGTTTCTTCAGATCATGTTCAGATGACTCAGAATCATCTTGGTGGCCATCAATTTGAGAAGTTAACTCTTGATTGTTTACTGGTGAGCTACCACATGTATCATTATTGTCAGAAGAAGCCGTTTCATTTTCTAACTGATTGATTCCAAAAAGTTCCTTTTGATCTTGCTTAAAGTGATCCTTTTTCAATTTCTCTATGCCAGCGAGGATATCAGGCTTAAGCCTTACTTCAGCACTATGTGTTAAAACATTCACCTGAAACAGACAATTTTAAAGACCATGGATAACTCAATATTTAAATACCAGTTTGATGGTAAGTAATCATTTTAAATCCAGATTGTTCATTGCAATAAATCAAGACTTCTCCCAGTTCAAATAAAGATAAACAATTGATGCAATATTCTAAAGTTTATACCGTTTAACATAATCACATGTTTACCAACTCCATATTTATACACAGGTAAAGAAGCTGACCTACTAGAATGACTAAAGGAAAACATGAGACCATCAAATAGCTGAGTGTACATTCATTCCCCTCGTAAAGAACTAGTTTTCAATGCACAAATATAGAGATTGACCACATTCATTAATAATACTGAACATACCGCATCTGACATGTCACAGTGAAGCTTGGTCACAGAATCTCCACGTCCAAGTTCTTGAGAAAATCCAAAAGCAATGTAAGTTTTAGGTCCCATATCTGGCTTCAGAGATTTAGCAGGCAAATTGATGGCAAGATTTCGAGGCCCTTCTTTAGGATGTGTATACTCTTTAAAGGGCAAACAACATATAAATTCTTCATTGTGTCGCGGCAAACGTTCATCAAACATATTAGATGGAGGCCAATCTTTCAACTTCAATATTAGAGGCCAACCTTTTTTATCTTCCAACCCTTTTGAGTATCCAACAAAAAATCGGTGGACATTGATATCTCCCTGCATATCAGAAAGAATCAGCATCAATACTCAAAGATCAAAACCAGCAAGAATATTTTGGTCAGAGGCCACAGAAGTTACAGTAGAAGAACCAGGCTCTGAATCAACTGATTCTATAACTACAGCAAAATGTAAAGCATGCAAAAGGAAAAGAAGATACACGGGAGGTGAATATAGTGTTAAATTACATCAATAAAAGGTGCATATCAACTGCTCTCCATTTGTGCTACCAATCTTTAAGAGAGAGAAACAGTGAATTTTCACTTTCTTCAGAATGAGGTGAATATGACACAGTGTTGTACTTTAATTTCACAAATGTACCAAGAGCCACCAGATCAAACTAAAATGACGGCCTTCCCAGTTAAAAGAAGAAATCTACTAAAAAGAATCAAAATAGGAGAGAAACCCAAAAGTCAAGACAGCGGAGCAAGTAAAAAAAGTGACCATTCAGAGAAATCAGCCATGCATAGCAAGATATGCAGTCACACTAGTTAAGTAACCAATATCTATAATAAATCACATATCATATGTGAATAATGCACATAAAAGTCCTATAGAAAGACCCTGTGTTAAATGCATTGCATCACATAAAGTAGCATCCACATGCAAACCCGTCAACTTGAGGCCCTGAATAGAAGAAATATCAACATAAGTTCCAGATTACATATCATGTCAAAGAATGGTGGGAACTGCGAGAGCAAAAACTAGGCTCTACGGTGCCCAAAAAGATATCTTAATTGTTTTGAATTGTTTAAGCAAACTTATATCTCACTTCTAGCAAGATTACCAGTGCGAACTCATCTTCTACAATAATCTTGACTATTTGTGTAGTTAAATTATGCTTAGGTCAATAGTCAGCCTAAGGAACATAACTGTATTAGGATGATATACTGTTGGAACTGAACTGTTGACC
>JAOQMP010000003.1:6428627-6440394 GCA_027563575.1 Erythroxylum pedicellare
CACGCTTATGGGATTCTAAAGGGAGAAAATGTCAATAATAATAATAATAATAATAATAATAATAATAATAATAATAAGATAATAATTTCATAATAATAATAATAATAATAATAAAATTTTCAAAATTTCGTATAATAAAATTAAATAATAATAATAAGTTGTTCGAAATTTTGTATAATAAAATTAAAAATAATTAATAATAATAATAATAATTTCGTATAATAAAATTAACAATAATTAATAATAATAATAATAATTTCATATAGTAAAATTAAATAATAATAATAGGTTCAATTTTAATAATAATAATAATAATAATAATAATAATAATAATTTTAATTTTAATAATATAATTAAGAATAAAAAATTATTTATGTAGAAGAGGATGTATTTTTGAAAGTTGCTTATGTGTTTTGTTTTGGAGACGAAAACGAGAAATATTGTACCACAATCATAAGAGGTACAAAAAATTTATGTCTCTGTGTTCCAAAGATGGGACAAAAATAGGTAAGGACAACAAGCAAACACTACAAAGTACGAAACTTTTATATCCTTACGAAACTTTTATATCCTTATCATCTGTCCCTACCATGAAGCCACCAACCAAACTGTTAGAACGGAAATGCAAGCAGGCCGACGAAAGTTCAAAGGAAAATGACAACGAACAACAGATATTGAAGGCTCTGTTCTCATAAAATCTCCTCTTCTTCTTCATACACTGAGTCTCCTATTTGGTTTAGTTTAACCATCCTTGTTTAGTCTTTTCTCTAAAGTAAAGAAGCTTGAGTGATCACTTAATTAGTATTCTATACTCTTCCAATTATTTTTTTAAATTTTAAATAATGAGTCTCCCAAATATCTAGTAGTCGTAGAGCATGACATTTATGAAACTAGTATTATTAAGAAATCTACCATGCAAGAATTCCTACAATGTTACACTATGGAGGAATTTTATACAAAGTCTAACATATGGTACGGTCATGCACAAGCTGTTAAACCAGTATCCACTTTAAGCACTTTCCGGCTCATAAGCGTTCGACAGATAAATGTTTTAGTAAACACTAAACTCATTAAGGTAAGAATGAAACATGTAGATAACATATTTAGTAGCGGTACTTGGTGGAGTAATCTTTTGGAGAAATAACCAGACCTCGACCCTTCCTGGCACCTCGGTACACAGTTTCCACAATGTCGATGAATTCCTGCTTGTTCTTGAGAGCCCAGTTGATCTTGTTATTGTTTCCCGTGCCAAGATCAATCATAATGTGCTTATTCCTAAAGAAGAACATGACCGTGCATGCGTCATACAATTCATACATTGTGTTAAAATCCGGGACGTCTGTTACATCCACGAGATATATAACCGCAAAGCTCTTTATTGCCTCCGCAACCGAAGCCAATACTTCATCCATCTGAAGGAAAAGTGATGGATTACTGTCAGTCAGACAGGAGAACTTCTAATCTTAAGAGGAGCTAATTAACAAAAACAGTAACTAGTCATAACCCATATAACATCGAACAGTGAAGAAGCAAGAATGAAAATATTACTAACTCAGAAGTTCCTATAGACAGACAATTCCACCTAAAGACAAGAAATGAAATGAACAGGTGTCGAGTTGTGCAGCATGTTACCGCACCAAACAAGTCTCATGTACTACCAACAATTATAGGAGGATCAAAGAAACGAGATTCCGATACGAACAAGGATCAATTGCGGACGAAATGGAAAGAGGTGGTCTTATGAAGAGCTGAATGCAAGTTATCACCAAAGCTTTAGCTCAGACTACTCCAGCCAGCACCATCCCATGTTTCAAGCTACCACCACAACAGATCATCAGTAAATATATATTTTCTGTAGGAGTTCTTACAGAAAATAATGTGAAGAAACCATTTTACCAACTACGAAATCTAAATAAAGCTCGCTTTGCTCCATCGAGTACTGCAACAAGCCAAACAAACCTTTTCTTGAAAGGAAATCTACCAGAACTGTGAAGATGTCGCCTACAGAATCCAGAACCCGTTCATATAGTTGAACGAAACAAAAGCAGCATGAGACATTTGCAGTTGCAACACACTATGTCTATTAGCCAAATTTCATAATTCCTATAATACTACCGATAAGTTGCTCTTTAATAACTCACTCACAACTTAACCAAGTTTTTCTCTAACTAAATCCCAGGATGAATACTTCCAACATGTACCTCACAAGTGCCCTTTAAGAATCAGTTTAAACATATCATCAGTATCCAACCTTTATCAACTTAACTTAGTCTAAGTCTCCTCATGTCACTTTACGTACAAGTACTTGCTAAACATAGAAAGGTCTATATTTTCTTCCTTCCTAAAAAAGATCAGAATTCTCAAATCATGCATGCACATAAGAACAACAACCTAGAAATAATGTTGAGACAAAGAGTAACTGATTAATCTAAAAAATCACCTCTCAAACTTCACTAACATGTATATTCTGAGAGAGAAACAGATAAAGGAATTGGTATCTCAATTTTTACCTCCATGCAAGTTTCGTCCCAGTCATGACCGAAACGGATGATGACAACCCGCTGTTCCTCCGCCAGAATTGCCTGATCAACGGCCCAGCCAGAGTGAAGGTGTGGCAGCAGATACGACATCGTCCCTTCTCCTTCTTCTTCCTTTTCTTCTCCTCCTCCTTATGAAGTCGTTCTTGTCACTTGCAATACCAAAGCTTTCCTGCTTATATAACACGATACCAATTACCAACAACCTGGAACAGTCTAGAAGGTGCAAGAATATGGTAAAAATGGACGATGTCGTTTTTGTCAAAACAGGGACGTTTTGCCTTTACTCCATTGGGTCTCCCAGAAAACCGGACCCGAGGCCCAACCTAAAGCCCGATCAATTCGGACTTGGCTCGTGGACCATAGATCGGATCGGGCCGGTCTAAAACTGTCATCCCTCCCAACGTGATTCTAAATTACTTTTCCTAATATTTCTATGATTAAAAAATAAGGCTGCTTCAATTAAAATTTTTTAAAATTGATTAATTTTTAAGTTTGGTTTTAAATTTTATTGATAGATTTAATTTAATAATTTATGTTATTAAAAACTGAAGAATAATTAGTCGTTAATATTTGTAAATTAATCAATTTTTATAAACCGAAATAAACTAATTAATTTTTATTTAACAATCTTTCTTTTTTAACTAAACTTTAAATTAAGTATAGTTTTATTTAGTCTTATTTCAAATTCTTTAATTTTATTTAATCTTTAACTCATTTTATAGCTATCTAATATTGATTAAATCTTTTAAATCTTAAATTTTTTATCTTATTAGTTCAATTTCCGATCCAACCTATTTTTTCCAAACTAATGAAATAATGTTATGAACTTCTATCCTAAAATCATTTACAAAAAGCATTCCTTCTCATACACAAATACTTGGATGAAGAATTCCTTTAGTTTTTAATCAATTAAAAAGAATTAAATTTGTTGATAGATAGAGATTGAGAATTAATACGATTGTAAAATCAAAATTGGTCCAAACTAATCATATCTAAAATAAGATCTCAACTATGGAAAATACCATTATACAGCCTTTCAATAATTTCTGGCTAAATTGTTGATTACTTTAGTATTTTGAGGAAGAAGTTTTCTTAATAATTATTTAAAAAAGATAAATTAAAAAAACATGAGACATTCGTCACAATGTTATAGTCTAACAAATTTTACAATTAAAGTAATATAAACTAGGCTTGGCAATTGAGCTCAAGCCTGATTTGACCGAGCCCATAATTAACTGGTTATATTTTGGTTGATCGAATTTCAAGTTAGGTTGCTTAAGGCTAGCTTGATTCGAGGCTCGAAGAACAATAACAAATTGACATCGTTTTGAAAACTTAAAAAAAATAAAAAGTTGGTTGGGTTGTTGTCTAACCCTGTTGGGCCCAAGTTCATGTAAAGATAGGCTTGCGGTCCCTTGTTATCCCTATTATAAGTAATAGAGAGCCGAATGAATTAAAATTTTGAAAAATTTTAATTTAATAATTAATTTTTAAATTTTAAATTAAATTATTATTTTTATTAATTGTTTGTTGACTTGGCTAACTTATCACTCTTATAACTTGATGCCCACGTGATATTTTGAATACCTAAACATTCACGTAGATTTTGACCCAATATCTAAAAAGATCGGAACCTGTTGATAAAGTTTAATTTACCACAAAACCACAATCACACACGTGACCTCTCAAATAACAAAAATTAATTTTAAAGAGAGACAGGAGGATTATAGAAAAGAGATAACGGAGAGAAAGATTTCATTTCATTGTAACAAGCATGTTTGTATAACATGTTGGAACTCGCTTTAATACATTCGCGAGTTATCCACTATACTCGGGTACAAACGTCACCTTATCGTTTTATTCTAAACGTTGTGTATAATACTAGTTAATATTCCAGGATCTTCTATGTTCTTACTCACGCTTCTTCTTCTTCGACAATCTCTGCAACAATTCTCTTCCTCTTAATGTCTTTATTTACCAAATTAACTTCTGAAAACCGCTTTTGGAGGTTGAAATATACTCCCATGTTGCGTTAGTGTTCTCTCCATCTAACCATTGAATCAACCATTGTGTAACTACTCGATTGTTCTTTTTGGTAATTCACCTGTCCAATATTGCTACTGGAACTCGTTCCACCAGCGTAAGAAACTCTGGTAATGATGAAGAAGTGCGGTCTTCCCCCTCATGTGCCTTTTAAAGCTGAGAAACATGAAATATCGGGTATATTGCTACCTCGGTTGGAAGGTCTAACTTATAAGCCACATCTCTAATACGTTGAATCACCCTATATGGCCCGTAATACAGTGGAGATAACTTCTGATTACTCCTCCTTTGTAAAGAAAATTGCTTATAAGGTTGTAATTTTAACAACACCATGTCTCCCACCCTGAATTATCTCTCAGAACATTTAGAATCCACATACTGCTTCATGTGATTTTGGGCCCTCTGTAAATGGAATTTTGTGACATTAATCATAGCCTCTCTATTTTGTAAAACCCGATCAACTTCTAAGACCTTCGAATCCCCTGTTATGTAAGGAGTGTAAATTGGTGGCGGGTAACCGTATAGAGCTTCAGACGGAGTGGTGCTAATGGCAGCTCCGTAAGTGATATTGTACCACCATTCTGCCAACACTATCCACTTCCCCCTTTTCTGAGGTGTTTCTCCACAGAAAGAACGCAGATATGTCTTGAGAATTTTGTTCACCACCTCCATCTGTCCATCATTTTGTGGATGGTAAGCAGTCGAACATTTCAACTTAACCCCTTGCAACTGAAAAAGCTCTTACCGAAATTTGCTCAAGAAAACTGGGTCTTTATCACTAATAATGAACTCTGGCATTCCATGTAATTTAAACACACTACTAAGGAATAATTCAGCTATATCACAAGCATAATAAGGGTTTTTAACAGGAATAAAGTGGGAATATTTAGTGAATCAATTTACCACCACTAAGATAACCGATTTTCCCTTCAAAACAGGTAAGCCCTCCACAAAATCAATACTCACCTTCTTCCAGCTTCCTTCTGGTATCTTGAGAGGTTGCAGTAACCCAGGGTAAGCAGAATTATCATGTTTATTTCTCTGGCAACTCATACAATTTTGAACATAAACCCTCATGTCTCGAGCCATGCCTTTCTAGAAGAACATTTTATGAAGCTTCTTCGTAGTGGGTACCGCACCTGCATGCCCTCCTATGGAATCATCATGACTAATTTCAATGATCTGTTGATGGATCCTCAAGTTGGCGCTCACTGTTAAGCGTCCCTTCCATCTTAATAACCCATCCTTCCATTCATAAGCACAGGATTTATTATTGTCGGATTCAAATGTCCTGATTAAGTCCCGAATAGCTCCATCTTCCTGCCAACTCTTTTTTATTTCTTCTAACAGAGACATATTGATTTATACGAAAAAGAAAATTTATGAGAATTGTATGAACGTAAAAGAGGGCAAACAGCACATCCAAAAGGCCTAAGGTTGTCATATTTAGGGTGTTATTTATTTAGAATAGGTTGGTTTGATTTTTAACAGAAGAGGGGAGAATGTTAAAGAGGGAAATTGCAGTGTCAAAGGCATAATTCCAAAAACAAAGTAGAATGTTAGCGTGAGCAAGAAGGGTGAGGGCTGTGTCAACAACATGGCGTATTTTTCGTTCTACCGTGCAGTTTTGCTCATAGGTATAGGGCAAGATATTCTATGAACAATACCAGTGTGGAGAAACTATTTGTTCAGCCTTTGATATTCGCCACCCCAATCAGAGTGAAAAGATTTTATTTAAAGATTGAAGTGTCATTCAACATATTTTTGAAAATAAAGAGAGGCATTGTAAACCTAACTCTTCTGCTTCAGAAGATCCAACCAGGAAAACAGAGTATAATCATCAATAAAGAGTATCATATACTTGTGACCAAGAGAGGAGGAAATAGGTGCAAGACCCCATACATCAAAGTGTACAATGTCCAATGGTGCCTGACTTTTATGATCAACAGAGGCTAAGGGTAAATGGGCTAATTTCCCTAAATGACAAGCAGAACACAGTGACACGGTTTTATTGGAACAAGGCAAATTAAATTCATTAACAACACAAGAGACGGTACGGGACATTAGATGACCAAGACAAGCGTGACATTCATCAAGGGATGGTGTTGTAGAAAGAAGGGCTTCCTTTTGTGGCTTTATTCTGTGGAGTGCATAAACGTCATGCTCACTAGGACCCTACAGGAGAATTTTGTTGGTTCCTTGTTGCTTAACAAAAAATGAGTTAGGCCAAAACTCAAAATAGCAACTATTGTCTTTTATGAATTGTTGAACAGAGAGAAGGTTTTTCACAATTTTTGGGACATGAAGAACATTAGAAAGGGTAAGAGAACCACTAGCAAAAAAATGGGCGTATTGCCTTTGTTAGAGATTGACAAACCTTTGTAATCACCGACATGAAGTTGGTCGTTGTCCTTGTATGGATTGGCGATGGACAAGGTTGAGATATCTGGAGTAATGTCATAATTCGCAGTAGTATTAGGATACCAGACCATAGGAGAATGTTGTGGAGCTGGAGACAAAGTTGGCTTACGAAGATGAGGGTCAGCATGGAGTATAACGTTTTCTGCACTTATCAGCTGTATGATTGCGCAGTCCACAAATTTGACAGGTAGGTCGGTACTTCCTTGGTTACTGTGAAGGGAAGTGAGGGGGAGTAGGAAGTAGAGGTGGTTGTGATACAGAAATATTAGATCTCATAACAGAATTGGCAATAGGATGATCAAGTGTACCTTGAAGCAAAATCTCATGAGCAAGAAGATGGTCTTGTAACTCATTAAAGGAGAAGGGCTGCGATCGGAGATTAAGGGCAGTAATGATACTATGATATTCTGGCCCGATGTTGCGATAAATAATCGCATTGAACTCAGCTGGTGTGATGATACATCCAGATGCAGCAAGCTCGTCGGCCAAGCCCTTGGCTTTTTGAAGAAAGACCGAGACAGAAAGATCATTCTTCTTGAGTTCCTGCAAGGCAATATGTAATTGAAGTTGTCTGTTTTGGGACATAGATCTAAAGGCCTGAGCCAAGGCTTCCCAGACAACAAGGGAGGAATCCAATCCTATGATATAGGAGAACACGTCTTCAGTTAAAGAGGAAAGTAACCAGCAAAGCAACATTTGATCTTTGCGATACCAAGATTGGTAGTCAGGATTTGGTATTTGCTCTTGAGGATTGGCAGGAGATGGAATAGTTTTTGAAGGAGCAGGTGAAGAACCGTCGATGAGGCTATGAATATTGTGATAATTAAGAAGAGGAAGGAATTGTGCTTTCCATGCCAAATAGTTTTTTTTTGTCAATTTGACAGAAAAGGTATGGCTGACAGATTGTGTTAAGGGATAAGGGTTGCCAATGATGGGAGCAGTAGAAGAGGAAAAAGAAGAAGAAGAAGAGGAGGAGGAGAAAGCCATTGATTCGTTGGAGATAGAAAAGGCTTAAGGCTCTGATACCATGTAATGAATATAATATTCGTTGTATATAGTATGAATGTTTACAAGGATATATATACAGGATTCAAGCTACACCATATAGAAGGTTGCTAAATTGTAGGAGAAATATAAGGCATGACATATGTATAGACGAAGGGAGTAGATCTCATGAATTTAGCCTAAAGACAAGGAGTTGACATATATGCTTATTATTGAAATTATGTTTCCGTAACACACCGTACATCTGTGTTACTGACATCATTAACATTTCTACACTCGTGATTCTTGAGAGGGATTCCGCGGTGGCATTCTCTTTACCACTTCGGTATTACACTTCAAAGTTATAGCTCAAAAGCTTCAGTAGTCATGATTGTTGAAATGAAGTCGACAGATGTTGTTCCAACAAATATTTTAAGCTCCGATGATCGACTTTGACGATAAAAGATCAGAGACTCAGGTAGTGATGCCAATACTTGATGGCCTTAATTACCGCCAAAAATTCTTTTTCATATATGGATAACCCGTGATGCCCCCTTGCTAGTGACTTACTTAAGAAGGCGATGGGATGGCCTCCCTATTGTAGTGCCGGGCATATTCCTTGCCCACTTGCATCAGCTTCTATTACAAATGGTTTGGAGAAGTCCGGTAATGCTAACACGGGAGCTGACATAATTGCTTTCTTCAATCTCTCAAAAGCCATATGTTCCTTTTGTTGCCAATTCCAACTAGATAATCTTTCCTTCGTAAGCAATTCTGTTAGCAATTTTGCCAACACCCCGTACCTTTTAATGAACCTCTTGTAAGACCCAGTAATTCCCAAAAATCCTCACAACTCCTTAATACATTTCGATACAGGCCACTCTTCGATTGTTCTTACCTTCTGAAAATCAGTTGCCACCCCTTGTTCTGAGATGGTATAACCGAAGTAATCCACTTGTTGAGCTCCGAAAACACATTTGCTTCCTCACAAAAATAATTGATTGTCCAATAATGTCTGAAAAACGACTGAGATGTGTTCTACATGTAACGTCAACGATAAGCTGTATATTAGTATATCATTAGAAAAAACTAAGATGACACTACGCAGAAATGGTTTAAACATTTCATTCATTAATTGTTGAAATGTGGACAGCGCATTCGTTAGCCCAAAGGGCATCATCGAGAACTCGTAATGTCTTTCATGTAGTTTGAAAGCAGTCTTCGGAATATCTTCCGGTTGCATCCGAATTTAGTGGTAACTCGAATGTAGATCTAGGTTGGAAAACTAGTTGGCTCCATGCAATTCATCTAACAATTCTTCGATGAGGGGTATTGAAAATTTGTCTTTTACCATACATATGTTCAGCTCCCGATAGTCCACACACATTCGCCATGAATTGTCCTTCTTCTTGTTGAGAGTTACTAGCGACGCGTATGGACCGTAGTTGTGGTGGATGAACCCCTGCTTTATGAGTTTCTTGAGCTCTTATTCTATTACATCCTTTGGGTCCCTGAATAGCGATATGGCCTCACATTGATTGCGTTGACTCCATCCTTTAGCACAATCTAGTGGTTGTACCTGCGATTCGGAGGGAGATGAGGCAGTTCTTGGAACACTTTTGCATAATTAGACAACACTGCAGTAATCTCGCCAAACACACTTCTTTGCTACTCCGTCATTCGCATCTACTAGAGTTGATATTCGATTGGAGTGGAAAGTTGTATCAAAAATAGCTGGCCACTTGAAGAGCACTGCAAAGCCTTCTGGAACCCTTTGCTTGAAACGACTCTTGATTTGCCTTCTGGATTTCCCCGCAAGGTCACCACTCTCCCCTCCTAACCAAACGTCATTGTCCGATTCCTAAAGTTGCATAAGATGTCGTCTAGCCTCACCAACCATTGAATACCCAAAACGAAATCATAGCCTCCTAACGATAATACCATAGCGTCTATACTGAATTACACACCCTGCATGGACCATACAAAGTTCCTGCAGCACTGTCAACATTCCATCTACAAACCTTTGCCCATCGTAATTGAAATGGGATCAATCTCTCTGAGGTCACACTTCCCTTTCCTTGCCACCGCAATATCCACAAAATTGTGTGTACTACATTATCATTGGGTATATGAATTCGCCTTCGTTGATGCATTCCCATTAACCGTATTTGCTTAAATTTTGTCTCCCCGGAGAATCCTAACATCGTTTGCATGGAAACCATGGGGCAGTCTTCATCTACACACCCTTCCTCCAGATCCTCCTCCTCCTAGTCTGGTGACACTTTCCTATTGTCATTTTCTTCAAAAACTACGTAAAACTGTAGCTGCCTCTTCTTACATTTATAACCCAACATGTACTTCTCGTCACACAAAAAACAAAGCCCCTTTGCCTTTTTTCGTCAAAATCTCTACTACTGATAAGTTTTGACGATTTGTAAGATCGCACTAATGGTGATCGTAATGTTGAAGCCGGTGTTGGTAATATACCTTCTGTGCTTTGACTATGACTAATTGTTGTTGAGTGAGGTGATTTTAAAGTCGAATTGAAATTACTACCATTAGTTACATTCTTTGTTGAATGGGTTCTGTTCAACATAGTGTTCCCCATCGACATCAGTATTGCTTCCTGTTTCCAAGCTAATGTATAGGCCTAATGTAACGAGTGAGGTTCGTGTAATTTCACTGAAACACCAATCTCCGGTTTAAGGCCTTTAAGAAAAAACCCGACTAAGTATTCCTCTAAAAGTGAAAGCTTATTGGAGTGATGATCAAACTAAGCACAATATTCTAGTATTATTCCATGTTGCTTCAACTCCTTAAAGTCTCCCACAGGGTCATCAAAAATTTATGCGTCAAACCTCTGTTTAAGAGCCTTTGTGAATTCTACCCACTCCACCACCTCTGTCTTTATTACAATTTCTGATGAATAAATGATACCATTCTTGTGCACGTTCATTCATGTGCAAAATGACTACACTCATCTTGATTTTTTACGGAGTTTGGTCTAACTGAAAGAACTGTTCACAACGATTGGAGTGATGATCAAACTAAGCACAATATTCTAGTATTATTCCATGTTGCTTCAACTCCTTAAAGTCCCCCACAGGATCATCAAAAATTTATGCGTCAAACCTCTGTTTAAGAGCCTTTGTGAATTCTACCCACTCCACCACCTCTGTGTTTATTACAATTTCTGATGAATAAACGATACCATTCCTGTGCACGTTCATCCATATGCAAAATGGCTACACTCATCTTGATTTTCTCCGGAGTCTGGTCTAACTGAAAGAACTGTTCATAACGATACAACCACAGCTTAACGTTTTCCTCATCAAACGAAGGAAACTCGATTATGTTTAACCTTGTTGGTGTAACGTTCCCTTCCCTTTCATGTTATGTTTGACTATTTTGGGACATATGGTCTGTTTTACTGCTTACTTCCCCCTGTTTCAACAGTCCTGATAAAAATATTGTTCGTAACACCCACATTTCCTTTTCTAATTTTTCTGTTCTATTTTAAACCTCCGATAGCAATCACTCAATCTTATCCTGCATTTCTAGAAGTAATCATTCATGCCGACTCTGTGCTTTTACGAACAGCTTCTCACTCCGACCATGTGCTTCCATGAGTCCCTTCAAGTTATCTTCCAGCCTTTGAAACTTTGCTCCTTTAGTCCCTTTTACCATTGTTGGTCCGATTCATCTACTTTGATACTAAATTGTTGATAAAGTTTAATTTACCACACAACCACAATCACACGTGTGACCTCTCAAATAAC
>JAOQMP010000003.1:6461129-6472028 GCA_027563575.1 Erythroxylum pedicellare
TTTTGTTGTTACTGTTACTATTTTTAGTTATTTTATTGTTAATGATATTTGTAAGATATTATTAGCTGATGTTATGACCATTTAATATTTGGTTGAGTATGTAGATTTATAAATTGAGTCATTTATGTTTCATACAAATATGCAAACTTAAGTATATTGTCAATTTGCCTTTTTTTATTTCGCTCAGGGCCTATAAAACGATAGGAACGACCCTAATTATACAATCATCATTATGAGATAATCCATAAACACATAAGTAATATTTCATCCAGAATTCTTATAATCAGGTCAATTTAGTGATTTATTCTTTAATAATCACCAACACATTAGTTTAAATATCTCTATATTTTATTTATGAGATTAATTACTTTCTTCATAAGGAAGAAACATAAGGTGTGCTAATTTTACCGTTTCAACAATATCCAATCTTGATGAAACTACAACTAGAAATATTTAGGAATAAACACATAATTATAAATTTAATATCATAATTATGATCTCATTATAATTTCAATTACACAAAAATTATTCCAAGGATTTTATTTTTAGTATTAAAATATAAAATATTAATTAAATTAATACATAAAGATAAACAAAGCCTTTTCATTAACTCAAAATAATGTCATACATTAATTTGCATCCAATTAATTAGCTATAAGGGCATAAACTAACAATATTTTCGTTAACAAAGATACAACCCCTAAGAACTATGAGCAACATCAATTCCAAGAAAATACTTTATGACTTAAAGATCTTTCATATGAAAACAACCACTAAAGTAGGACTTGAAGTTACCAATGGCTTTATTGTTGTTCCCTATATTTATCAAATCATCCATATACACAAGAACAGACAAAGTAATTACACCTTTATGATAAGTGAAAAGTGAGTAATCAATATAAGATTTTGTACATCCATATATCTGAAGAGAACAGCCTAATTTTAAGAGCTAGTTATGTAATGCTTGGTATAGCCCATACAAAGACTTACGCAATCAATATGCCTTCCCAAGATGAGAAGCTGGAAAACTAGGTGGGAGCTTTATGTAGACTTTCTCATCCAAATTTCCATGTAAAAATGCATTGTGCACATCCATTTGGTATAATTCCCAATTTTTAGCCATAATAATAGCCAAAAAGGTTCTTAAAGTGACCATTTTCACGATAGGAGCAAACATCTCATTATAATTTATTCTTTCAACTTGATTATTTCCCTGAATTAGCAACTGCGTCTTGAATCGCTCTATGGTTCCATCTGAGTTGAACTTGATTTTATGTACCCATTTGCATCAAATGGCCTTCTTTCCTGGCGGCAACATGTTAATGGTCCATTTTCTGTTCTTTGCTAGATCATCTATCTCTTTGGTCATAACTTCCATCCACCTTGGATCATGAATGACCTCAACATATTGATTTTAATTTTTGCTATAATAGTTGTAAGAAAATTCTTGTATTTTGCAGAAAATTATCATATGTTACATAACAAGTGATAGGATAAGGTGTAACTGAGGATACCAATGGTGCAGATGAATCCAGGGGGTCTAAATCAAGGACTGTGTTGTAAGCATAATCACATAATCAAGTGGATAGTTGACAAATTCAATGCCCTCTTCCTAATTGTTCTCCCCCTATATCTAAATACATTGTACCCACTTCTGATTGGCATGGTGAGTAGGTTGTGACATTTCATTGTCATATTATGCTGGCTCATCACCATGACTACTATCATGAAAACACTCAAAAGTGGGCCGCGAGTGAGGAATGACAACTTTAGATGTTACACCTCATAAGGTAAACATACGTAAGATGGGGTGAATTGTGTGTGACTTGAAAATTTTGCAAGCTACTTTTAATTCGTATAAAAGATAGGTATCAGTTAAAGTTTAAAACAATAAGAGCCTGTTAGATAATAGAAGCTTGTTAAACGATAGGAATTTGTTAGACGATAGGAGCCTCTTAAACGACAAACCTTGTTAAAATAATTTAAAAGAGTTTGTCAAACTAAAAGGAACCTCTTCAAGTGGAAAAAAATTATAACGTGATAAATTAAAGGTTAGGGAGAGAGATAGATTGATGTAGTCAATTTATATTGGTTCAGCTTATAACGAAGCCTATGTCTAGTCCCTAAGTATCCAACTTGAGTATTTCTTTATAAAAATCAAGTAGTAATTTGACGAGCTTTTTCAAACTCACAAGTGTATATTTTAAAGATTTTTCAACCTTCCATAGTATTAGTATTTTGCTAGCCTCTACAAACTCTCAATAAGAAATGTATAAAAGATTTAACATTCTCTCTTAATAGAGTGATATCAATTTCTAAAGCACAGATAGTTTCGTATAACTTTCAAGAATATTGATGTTCTAAGATATTTCGCAAATCTCGCATCTTTCACAAAATGCAATGACTCTTGCTTAAGTAGACATTTTCTTCAACTAGCCGTTGCTTAATGTTCAATATTATCTTTGTTGAAATCTTTGATATTTAGACGTTATATCAAGACTTCCAGAGCTGATTATTCGAATCAGTAAGATCCTTTTAGATGTTATGAAACCATTTCTAAAATTGAAAGTTTATAAGGAAAGTTCTTGCAAGAAAAAAATTAAATATTCCATGATTTTATTTCCTTTTAAGAATTATATTATTGCCTATATAAGGAAATAAATCCAGTTTGAATTTTTAAATATTTTAAAGTTATCATCAAAATCGTTAAACATAACCGTTGAGCTAAGAATCTCTTCCTCTTTTTTTATGATGACAAACAATAAGAGATATATTTTCAAATTTCAAATAATAATAAAGAGTTTTGAAAGATACCTGTAAACTTTATTCGCAGTTATAACTAGAAGGAGCCTGACTTCTAAAAAAATTTCAGCAAAATATATCAGCAGTAACAAATATTTCATCAAGGCAATACTAAAAATATGTCACAAATGCAAAGTAAATATATCATCACTTTCTAGCATGATCACCAAATTTATCTCGATCACCATTCTTATGATGAGCATAACGTAAACACCCGAAGATACGAATATTAGCAAAGGACAATGGTTTTCCAAAAAGCATTTCATAAGGTGTTCTCTATTATGTAACATCGTTAGTGTACGATTAATAAGATACCCAATCGTTATATATATATTCCCCACAAAAGTTATTAGGAAGATTAGCTTAAAAACGTAATACACACCCCAAATTCAATATGTGATGATGCTTACACTCCACTGTCCCATTTAGTTGTGGAGTGCCAACACTTGAAATTTAAAAAAGGATTTCACTTTGAGAAAAGAATTCTTTCAAGGGTAGAAATTTCATTCCATTGTCACTTCATAAGCATATCCGACAATTGAACCATCACTCATTTGTTTTAAATCATCACACAATTTTATTATTATCATTATTATCCACTATCAATTATCAATTCACTTCAATTATTGAACCAAATTGACCAATTACATTTTCTATGAATTTAGTTATATTTTAATAATTTAAAATATTAGTTTAAATGTATAAACTTGTAAGAAATAACCTTTTATTGATCACTAACAAAACTCCATACATTTCACTTATATTGAGATCTTCACCAAGATGGTTTAAGTACCAATTCCAAGATTCATAACTTACAAATAAGTTCATTTGCTATCCATTTTCAACTAGTTTTCTTCTTTCATTCAACCTTTTACGCTTATCTTGGCTTTGTAATATCTTTATAGTAATGTTTATTCACTTTAAATTATAACGAATCGAGTAAGAATTTGACGTGCATCAACCCTCCGTGTACTGCAACGGGAAGGAACCTGGAAACCGCAGTCCAACTGAAGTTAACCTTTACACTCAGTCCTACACTTGATAGCTCTAAACCATGAACAAGAGTATAGCTCAAGCACAGATGGTCCAGTCCTCTCAATAGCCATCTCATCTTCCAAGAGCACGCCAGACTTCAGAAAGCGGAAAGGAAGATCCCAAGTAAAGAGGATGGCAAAGGACTGAGCGAGACGTGCTGTTTCTTTTGGTTTCCTATTGTGTTGTGTCCTAGAAAAAAGGAAAAAATATCTTTACCTTTTCCCTAAACAAACATGCACAATAATTAATATAAAGTTTCAACAATTTTGAGGATTTTGCGTATGGTACAAACTTCTCAAACATCCATTGGTTCTCATCCGTCACAACCAACCTCGTATTAGTCAATCTTAGGCTTCAAACCTATCAACGACGTTGATTTAAGGATGCTACAAATCTATCAACCACTTTGATTTAAGGATGGTTGTCCATGTTTCAAACCTCTATATTTTGAATCTCTAACATTTATAAAAGAGTACAAAACAAGCCATCCGTTTCGAAGTGTTTAAATTAAATCTTAACGTTGACGAAAAATTTAACAGGTTTAACTTTTCATTATTTTAATCCCACCAAACAAGTGGACCCTATTATGTGAAGTATGTAACTGTGGGTTCTGCTTATCCCACTTATCATGTGACGAATGAAATCTACTGTATAAAATGTATAATCGTGGACTCCATTGTCACAGGACAATATAACTTGCTTTATTCAAAAAAATATATATGTTGACATGATACTTAATTGATGGAGATTATGCTGATATGATATTTAATTGACGAAGAGTTAATTTCATCAAATTTTCCGTCTATTTAAAGTTATTTTCAAGTATTTTGAAAATTTTATAGTTCAATTTAAACGTTTGAAAATATTAATGTTCAAGTCGTAGTTTGTTATATGTGTCGCGCTATGATATCTAGGCTTCAATTTTAACATTTAATGGGTTTAAGCCTCCTAGGAGAGGTTCGAGTTGATGGAGTGGAAAATATGAAGTTAAAAAATTTTGTGTTCGAATTCTTTTACTTATACTCTTTTGATCGAACTTGTTGTACCAGACTTATCTAATACGGAGTACTTGTTGGCATGATTTGCAGGCTATTACGTCAATTCGAATGTTTACTCAGTGTATATCTAAAGAATGGTAGCTGAAGATTCCTCTATTTCTAAAAAAAAGATTTAAATTTTTTAATAATTCAAAAATAAATAATATATTTTTTTATCATATATGTATCTGTTAATTTGATATTAAGAATATTTACATGACAGATTACACGTTAATAACACTATACTTATTTATATACTTGTTTAATATAATTTTTAATTTTAATGAATATTATATATTTTATTAATATTATAAGCAAGAATAAAAACCGTGTGCCTCGATATGCATGAAACTTCCAGATGCCTCAGGCTTAGCGCAGTTGGATAAAATATTTGAGTCCTGTCTGGTTTTGTCGTAGGTAGTTCTACGCGCGAAACATGGGAGTCTTGTCTTGTCGTCATAGGTAGTTCAGCACATCTGAATATAAAAATCAAAGTCGTTAAACAAACCTACATACAATTACCCAATGCCCAATTGTCTCATCATAAAACGTATATTATGGAAAAACCTGAAGTTATCAAATTTTACACGTCATTTTAAATTTTTATTAAATTATTTTAATAAAATTTATTATGTGACTAATCCTAATGCTAATTTTTGTGAAAACAATTATGAGATAATTTTCAAAATTTTTATATTTAATATTTTCGTAATAAATTTAAGTGAGTTTGTGAACTTTTTAAGTAATGTTTTAAAATTTACATTAATAAGATAATATATTTAAAGTTTGAAAATTTTAATTAATATTAGACCGTTGTAAAAAAGATTTTAAATTAAATAAAGTCGAAATATTATTAAAAAAGGTTGAATTTAAAATTTAGTTAAAAATAAATTGTTAAATAAATATTAATTAATTTATATGAATTTTTATTTAAAAAATTAACCAATTAATTAATCTATTTTTTAAAACAAAAATTTTTAACCGAATTAAAAATTTTAAATTAAGGTAAATGAATGGGGCGTGTATCTCCACGTGGATGAGCCAGATGATCGTTCACCGTACCAAAACCCATGAAAAGCCAATATGCTCTTACAAAGTTTCATTCTTTTTTTGTATAATCCCAGGAATAATGTGTACATCACCCCTAAAGCCAATGTAAATAGTTTCGGCGTAGGTTATCTGCTGCCACCCACCTCTCATCCTCCCCTTAAAAGTCTCCTTGAAGTGTCATACTTTACTTATATTAGCAGCTCTGTGCCAATTATGGAAGCTTCATCAGCATTCATGCATGTCCAAGATCAAGTGAGAGTTACCAGTTTAAGGTGTCTACCTGAGGACCTGTACGTCAAAGTCAAGAAATAGCATTGCTGATCCAACTCACACGTTAAAAAGGATGAATGCAGAAGCCAAGACAGCTTAAATTTTCAGCTCACCAAATCACACCCGTTGGGAAAAGACTGCACGCCAAGAAAGCACCATGCACTTCTGTTTCCTTCCCATATAACTCATCACCAATAACCACAATTTTCATAGTACAATCATCCCACCAAGTCCAGCAACATGATTGATTCTATCACCAATGTTACTTCATTTTTCTCCTACTCCTCCAATCATCTGGATGGAAACCTCCTTTCTCGGCGCTTCTTCTTCTTGAGGGACGTTCAGATTTTGGAACTTTTACTTGCTTCTGTTGTGTTCGTAGTGATTCATTCTCTAAGGCAGGAAAAGAGACATGGCCTACCTGTATGGCCAGTTCTCGGGATGATGCCTTCCATGATGGCCGGAGTCCGTACCAACACCTACGAGTGGATTACCAACGTGCTTCGCCGTCAAAATGGTACTTTTAGATTCAAAGGTCCATGTTTTAGTAGTCTCAATTGTGTGGTGACTTCGGATCCCAGAAATGTAGAATATCTTCTCAAAACCAAGTTCTCTAATTTCCCTAAAGGCCAGTACTTCCATGACACGGTTCGTGATCTTCTAGGTGACGGGATATTTAGTGCAGATGATGAGATATGGCAAAGGCAAAGGAAGACTGCAAGCATTGAGTTTCATTCGACCAAGTTAAGGAAATTAATCACAGAGTCATTGTTTGAACTTGTCCATGCGAGGCTCTTGCCAGTCCTGGAGAATGCAGTCACCAATTTCTCCTCCATCGATCTACAAGACATCTTGTTAAGGCTAACATTTGACAATGTTTGCATGATAGCATTTGGGGTTGATCCAGGTTGTTTAAGACCAGGCTTGCCTGAAATACCATTTGCCAGAGCTTTTGAGGATGCAACAGAGGCCACAGTGATGCGGTTTGTTACCCCAACATGCGTATGGAAAGCCATGAGATATCTTAGTTTGGGGACAGAGAAGAAGCTAAAAATATCGATAAAAGGTGTTGATGAATTCGCAGAAAATGTGATCAGGACGAGAAAGAAAGAACTATCTAAGCAAACCGAAGATATCAAGAAGCAAAGATTAGATCTTTTGACAGTGTTTATGAGGTTAAAGGATGACCATGGGCAGTCATTTTCTGACAAGTTTTTGCGGGACATATGCGTAAACTTCATACTTGCTGGGAGAGATACTTCTTCAGTGGCATTGAGTTGGTTTTTCTGGCTTCTTGATTCACATCCAACTGTAGAGGAGAAAATCCTTGCTGAAATATGCAGGATCATAAAAGAGAGACAAGAACTGGACTCTAAAGAGCCGATGGTGTTCAGACCAGAAGAGATAAAGAAGATGAATTATTTGCACGCTGCAATATCTGAAGCCTTGAGGTTGTACCCTTCAGTACCTGTGGATCACAAGGAGGTGATGATCTGAGCAACTAACTCTCCTATTCTCCTTGTACGTTCATCATTTCTCTTCTACTCTTATATATAATCTCATCATTATAGGTCTAATGTTCCAGGTTGTTGAGGATGACACATTCCCAGATGGGACTGAGCTAAAGAAAGGAACAAAGGTAATTTATGCAATATATGCAATGGGAAGAATGGAGGCAATATGGGGAAAAGACTGTAGGGAGTTTAAACCAGAAAGATGGCTAAGAGAGAGTCGATTCATGAGCGAATCAGCCTATAAGTTCACAGCTTTTAATGGCGGTCCTCGACTATGCTTAGGGAAAGATTTTGCCTACTATCAAATGAAGTTTGCAGCTGCCTCCATACTATACCGTTACCATGTAACTGTGGTGAAAGATCATCCTGTGATCCCAAAGTTCGCTTTGACGATGTACATGAAACATGGTCTCAAGGTCAATCTACTCAAGCGTGATATGTCTGAGTTCCAGAAGTACTTCTAAACCAAGTACTATTTTTTCATGTTCTTATATAGAATAACATTCTTTGTTGCACAACACAGTCTGTTGATTGATAAAAGTGAGAGTGGGAAGAAGGTTGCTTGTACTTTAGGAGGTCATATTTCGTATATTTATCGGCAATAACTTATATGTGTCGATTAGATTATAGTGTGTTTTTGTGTATGCACATGAATAATGCAGTTATAAACGATTTGTTTCCTTTGCTTTCTGGACCACACGACTCTTCCAATCCTTTTCATATAAACCTAAGAGATAGCAGCAGATTTCTCTGCAGAACAGCACATTAAACAGTTCAAGCCTACAAGGTTGCATGTAGTTTAAACGTAATAGAAAATTTATATGACCCGCTAATCAGTTTGGTATACATGTTATGATCATAAATGGTTCACAATATCAGTCGTCGGTACAGTGGCTGCTACTAGAAACTCGCTAATTACAGAACCTAAGTTGAAAATTCTGAGTGTAAGATGTAACAAAATGACCATCTACAAACGAATCACAACTTACTATCATCAACTTCAAAGAAAAAGCATGTAGAACCAGGCATATAGTTTGTAGCCAAAACACAAGTTTATCTATCTGCTAACACAAATCAGTTTAGTTCTATGCATTTAATAACTTTGATAAGAATATGATTATCAATTCAGAACTTGAAAATTCAGGCAGCACTATTGCATTTTATGCCATTCTTCTTTGGATGGATTGGTTAGATAGTTTAAATTGGTTATATATACAGTTTTCTCCAATAAATTCTGACATAAATCACTCAGTAGTTGCACCTTTGTAGAATTAGTATACAGGCACTTGATCCATGCTTAATTATTCACAATATGCGTATCAAGCTTCTTCTTGAGTTCACATCATGGAAGGCCTAACAGGACCTTCCGGCTTAAGCCACTGATCTTACTCACTCGGGCCAAGTGGAGTATAGCCCTGCAAACATAACTAAGAAGTTCAGAGATATAAATGATATGCTTTACAAGTTTTAGAGGCAGGCAGTCAAGAAGAAAGTTATCTAAGCATATACAATCGGTTTCCCAGTTAAAGATCCATTATTCAAGAACTGTTCTCATCTTTGTACACATTACAATTTTCACGTGCTCAGTTTAAAACTAATCAAGAACCTCAAACTTACATTACTCAAGCTCGCCCGTCCCATTCTTCATAGAACTCTTCTAAAAATTCCACCATGAACTTGTGTCTTCTTTCAGCCCTCTGTTTTCCGGCCTGAAATGTCACCAATACTGATATTGCGTTAAAAAAAAAAAAAGCAGGTGGTGTCCTTGAATGTGCATGTAATCATAATTTATGCAAGACATAAGTGTTGTGATTAAGCGGATACAGTTTCGAGTTGGAATGCATACAGTTGGTTAACAAGAAATAAATAGTTGGAAGAGAACTGACAAACTACAAGGCAAACTAATTTACTGCTTCCCTGTTAAGTCAATGACGTTACCTTAGTCTTCATTAAGTCCTTCAGTTTGAGAAGTTTTTCATGAAAATGATTTAAAGTCGTTTGTTCTTCTTTCCTCGTATACTGTTCCTTTGACAAGTCTGAGCGTGGTTGAATTGCAGGATCATGAAGCATTATCTTCCTACTTCCACCAAAAGTGAAACAGCGAGCGATCCCTGCAATTAAGATTTGAGTAACAGCATGCCATTGTGTATCACATCAGAAATGTATTCATAGTGAATCATCTGCTAAGATGAAAAAAACATAGATGGAGATGAAGAAAGATCAACAAAAAATCTGAAGGAGGTGTCCCCAACCCTTCCCCAAATCATATCACAGAAACACCTACTTCAAGTAGGTATGATGTCAACAAGTCAGTGTACAGCAAACAATAACACCAACCCTTTTTACAGGTATCCAAACATTTAATTAGATGCAAATAATCCACCGAGTAAAAAGGAAGGTTCAATGGACATTAAATCCAGAATATACCAATTGCCCCAATTGCATCAAGACGGTCGGCATCTTGCACAACCCCAAATTCGAGACCCAGATCGCCATTTAAATGCCCTGATAGTTCCTCTTTAAAGCCTGAGGAACAGGGATTAGTTACAATCCTTTTCCACATGCATCAATTTAAGCTATGGTCTAACAAAAATGGGGAAGAAATGAATTAAGAAGCCTGAAGATTGTAGAAACATGAACATATTTCAACTAACAAAGCATATTTCACTAAGAACTAAAGCAATTGAATAATTTTGCTGACATATCCTTGAAGATAACTAATGACTAATGATTCAAGTTCAAAGTGTGCGCATGGGCCAATCCACGTGGATTTACAAAGTCATCAGTCCAACAGAAACAACAGAACAAGCAGAAAACCACAATAAACCGATATCTAAAGTTGAAAAGGAATAATCCAAGCATTGGCAACTGAAGATTTTGTAATTTGTCAAATGATCTCCATTTCTGTATCGGTTCAAATTACTACCTGAAGTTTGAAAGCAACCTGTCAATTTTCTAACAAAATAGTTTCTACATAAGAATCGTAAATAAATTGCGACTGTGTGGTGTTTGACATTACAAAATATACTTGAAGACTGAATCATGGTAATTGATAACAGTTGAGACAGAGAATCTATTCTGATAGGAATTTTGGTAAACTGTTCTTAAAATAAAATAATGGGTCAATTAACTCCAAACTGAAACGTAGCATCTTATTTGACAAAATTTTGAAATTTAAGGGGCCAAGTTAC
>JAOQMP010000003.1:6472098-6486757 GCA_027563575.1 Erythroxylum pedicellare
ATTGTTAGAAGTTCTGTTCTTCAGTTACTTAGCATAAGTTGCAATAAAATCGACGAACATGTTCAATAGTTGCAAAAGTTATGAAACGAATAGGTAGAAACAGTTGATGCTACAATGCAAAATGATGTCCGCAACATTGGGTGGCTCATTCTATGACAAAAGAAAAAATATTTTCTCAAAGTGCACAACCTCAGGCAACAGGTGGAAGAAACACAAGGCTGTCATTGCATGGCCAGAGCTTTATAAAAGTTACTCACCCATTCCCCTGATGATTGCTAAGATCTTCACCCTCTTAATTTCTTCAATGCCCTCTTGCTCCAGAAAGTTCTCAGCAACTTTCTCCTCAGATGGATCCCTAACCGCCCAAATGATGAAACTCAAAAAATCAGTGAATGTAAAGGGCTTGAAAAAGAGCTGATTAGAACTTTTGTTTTAAGAAAAGAAGGGAAAGAGTTAGAAAGAAAGATAGCTAAACATAAGCACTTTAAGATGAAATGGTTTCGAGCATGCATTGACATTGCACAGTTAAATAGAGTTGAAAACAAGGAAACAGAAAAATAAATACGAATGTATAGTGAATGTTTATGCAAGTTTAGATGCACAAGCACGTCATTGTATTATAAAACATTAAAGCAAGAGTGAATGTCATAGCTTAAAGTCTGCAAATGTGACTAAATTCACAAGTACATCATGATGTACAACCAAAGAACAAGAAAATTTCAAGCACCAAGGAATTGCAAGTAACTAAAATGCAATGGAATCACATTAAAAAGCACAAGAAAATAATCCTTTTTTTCCTGCATCGTAAGACAAACTTATCGGACCAACAAAAGGAACATCCATATAGTCAAAAGCCTAAAGTTAGGCAAGAAAGAGAGAGTTACAGACCTCAAGTATTTATAATCACCTGCAAAATGTGTGGGATAGGTAAGTGCTTGCTGATTTTGCAAAGAGAGAAAAAAAATCATAGATCACACACAGATACCTCTCAAAAGCTGCGCAATTAACCAAAACTATGAAAACAGGAAAGCTGCACTTGAATATATTAAAGGCACAAATTGGGAACACAAATATTGTTACATACAGATGTAAAGCAGCCAATTTTTACAGTGACACCTACATATCCCCTCACTAATCCAACATATATTTCACATGCCAACGCCTAAGCGGACTTCAAGTCTTCAAAAAGTATTTCTTCCACATAAACAAGCACTCCTCTGTCTCAAAGTTCCTTTTTTTTTTTTGGCAAAAAGAAATCGGCTGGATTAATTGAGAGCAAAACCCCTTTTCTGAAAATTTAAGGGAAAGATGATGACTATTGACCTATATCATGGAGTAGTGCAGCAAGCTCCACCTGCCATGAAAGAGATCAGGAAGTTAGAGCGAAGATTACAAAAGACCCTTCTTCCTAACTTCAGAAAGATCCAGTTTTTGGATATAGCCAAACTTATGATCAAGATAAACAAGAGAAATAACAGAGTAACGGGTAAAGAAAGGGTTTAAAGACTTTACGATTTCCATGGAATCAGGACTGGAAGAGAGCCCTTCCTCTGCAGCGAGGGAGAGAGCAAGGTCCCTCACCCTCCACACATGAGCTGCGTCGTGCGACGCATCGTTTCCGCTCATTGATCTTTCGACCAATTTCTCTGCTTTCTTCACTGTCTCCTTCTTCGCCATTTCTTCTCTCCAACACACAACTGCCACAACCACGAGTAAATAACAATAAATATCTCTTCTTGCTTCAAGCGCTGGGACCCCTATATATTGAATCTTTTGAATAACACTAGCAAACAAACAACAGAAAAGAAATAAAGAAAGGAAATTCATGGCGGAATGGTAAAAGTTGCCTTGTTGCTGTCAGTCAATTTCTATCCGCAGCCGAAATCCAAATCAGTACATAGCCGAAATCCAAATCAGTACATATCAAGACAAAAACAAGCACAAGTAGTACGGGACAACAATACAAGATTAAGAAAAGAACAACTCCAACCCCGCAGCGGTTGTCAAGTTGAAAACTTTTCCCAGAGTTAAATCACCAGAAAGCAGCTTCAAGGCATCTCAGTTTACCAGGTTCTAGCTTTTTTTAAAAAATTTCTTATCCAATTCGAAACATGGATTTTATTCTTCTATGCTGTGATACGTGTAAGAATATTGTCCTTGAGGAATACCAAAGAGGAATGACCAAGTCTGGTGCTTTCAGGTATGTGACGAACATTACCCATGTAAGAGGTCCATTGAAGTTCCTAAGCAAATTTGCAGTGGAAGATTTATAGTAAAAGACTGAATTTCTCCAATGCCAGTTTCTCTTTGGCAGTTGCTATAGTTATAGTAGCTACAGGTTCAGCCAGGAAATGTTGAGCAGTCTTTTGTAGTGTAGTGGATGAGGACGGCCATTAACCAGATGACGTTAGGGAGAAGAATTATTCGGAAAGTGAATCCGGAGGGGGTGTGCTTGAACTTTCTTGTGTTCCTTTGCATTGTAATGTTCAGATATTTGGCACTCTTGGTTGTAACCATTTTGTTTTTCCTCTCCAAATGTTTCTGTTAAATTCAACTAATATTTACGGGGTCTTTGATAGTGAAACGATAAGACAGAAACTTAAAAAGGATGGATTTGGGAGCTCTCACTTTTCCCTGGCTGCCTTGAACGAAACAGTGCAATGTCTGATATATAATGCTTGCTTGTATTTAAGACTTCTTCTCTTACGTTTTACCTGTGACAAGATTGGCCGAAGCTCCTACAAGCTCCTAAATGTATCATTCTTTTGCTTGCTAGTACGACTTGCTACGTTTATGGGTCTTGAATAGACTTGAGTTACCATTAGCTTGCTTCAACCGCAACTTAGAGATGAGATCACAGTTGCTTTAGTTAATTTCTTAAGATGAAAGTAAACCAAATATTTTTGTACACCAAACCCCCAATTCATACAAAACAGAAAAGCGCTTGAAACACCAAAGACAACTTCCAAAAGATGCTTAAGCTTAAGAAGCGTTGGTCTTCTACCCTGTAGTAGCAGACCACCTTCAAACTTAAATGCTTCTATTATCTTTCAATAAATCATACAAATCCTTCAACTATCTTTCAATAAATAACACAATGTCAAAGAAAGCAATCATCTTTGTTTCATCCAATCCTATAAAAAGTTACCATAATCCTAGTGTCAATTGGTTGCATGTGTTTGCAGTGAGTATCCTCTGCGAAGATAGTATCTGCGAAAAGCAGTGGCAAATGCAAAATATAGCATTGCTTTCAACAGAACCCCCATGATTATAAGGGGCAAATTGAATACATAAAAAAATCTAGGAAATCAAGAACCAGCGCCTGCAAAAATTGGAGCAGAATGTTTGTTTCTCTCAAGTATGTCTATCGAGGAATTTCTCTATCAAGGCCGAGAATGCAGCAAATCCAGCACAACCAGCGCATGCTGCCTTTGGACCTCCTACACGTAACAACCGGTAGATAAGATATCTTGTTAGCGAGAGGCAGAAAGAGAATAACCATAATGTTTAATGCCTCTATACGCACAAAACAAATTACACAGGTGAAGAATGAAAGTCACACTTCAAACAGCAATACAAAATGGTGAGCATAAATGGAAAACATCAAAGCAGGTATCGTTCACCAGTCGTGATTTCAAGCGATAGCTGAACACTAACTGAGATTGCAATATTTTATTTTCTAGATTGATACTTATGTAATTGGAATGGTTTGACGGAAAGAGTTGATCAATGTTTGAAATGAAGCTGATCAAAGATGATGCCAGTTGCCACTTTTTAAATTGTGTTTCTCACCAATATTATTCATTTCATCTTGAAACAAGCTTTGCAATCAATCAGTGGATACCATCATGCACCACAATTAATCACTAAGAAATGCTAAGAATAAAGTTCAATTAGCATGCAACAAGCCTGCCCCTATTTCCACTTTTTATCCGGAGCACCAAAAAGAAGTTTGATTCCATATTTGATACATATTCAGCAAGCGGGTAAAATCATAAGTCTATAAAGAAAACCTCAACTGCAAAGAAGTAGATGTCTACTTCTATCATCCGAACATATTCCATCACTGAGCATTCAATTACTAGAAAACTCCAATAACATGAAAAACCATTCTCAGTTATGCCTGTAGCTAGCAAACATCAGAAACAGATGTATGAAACAGAGTCTGGGCTCCCGTAACAAGATACTCTAGCCGACAACTGTTGTATAATTAATCATGGCAGCAGAAAAGATTACCTTTTGCTGACAAAGAACCTCCAGTTACACATCCAGCAACAACTGTGTTTGTCATGTCATGTTTTGCCCGTGCCTTAAGAGAGGTAATCAAGATAAAGTCAGTGTCAAGAATTCCGACCTACTAGTTTGTGTACGGTTAAATTTTGTTCATCAATATACCTTCTCAACAACACATTCAGTGGCTGAGAAAATCAAGCCCATAACTGCAAATGCTTTACATGAACTCCAACTCCTCTGCCCCATCTGTTTTGCGGTGTACTTGAATTGTTGTCTAGCAGTCATCTCTTCTTGATGCAAAGGATTATCCAGAGCCGCTAGAAACATACCCATGAACAAGCCAAGGCCACCTCCTACAAACACCTCGACCACAAAAGGACAAGTAAAAACTTCAAGTTACATGTACAACACTTCTAGTTACATGTACGCCAAGGTTCTCAAGATGCAGTTTAAACCAATATATCCAGCACAAATCAACCAAAAGGTACAAAACTGAGCACCCAGTTCAGAAAAAAAGTGTCAGAACAACAAATTTGGAGTTTTTGAGCACATGAATACCAATTTTAGAATAGCTAAGCATATTTAAGATATATCAAAATTATTTCCTTTCGTGCAAAGAATTATGAGAATCAATTCCTTCAAGGACAGATGGAAATCAGCGATAAAAGAAACATAAAAGGAAAGGAGAGTATAGCCTCCCTCACCCATGATTCCACTAAAAACACTGCGAACAACACAGTTGTTCCAGACTTCCTGGGCACGAACCTCCTCCACTGTAGGCATTCTAAAAGGCTGAACTTGTGACATCTCTTGTTGTTTTGAACTCGAGGCACCCTTATCAGATTCATTCTCTGAATTGGTTGCCATTGACAGCCAACTAAAACAGCACCAGTTAGAGGATCAACGACGGCGGAGCCAAGCGGCGACTCTGAGAGTATAAGGCATATATACAACTTGGGTTTTACCAAATGACTCCTCCAGCCCTAAACGGTGCGCTTCCCGCCTTAGAATAACAAAAGTTGATAACTATCTCTATTATGTATTAATTAATAATTTATTATGAAATAAAACATGTGAGAGTCAAAAACATGTCTTTCCACTGTTGTAAGAACAGAACGAGGCGTACGAAGAAGAAGGGAGAAGGCGATATACTGCATGTGGACAACGGACTCTGTGAAAGTGAGTTTCTGGTCCCAATCCGATTTTCATCTCTAAGTTAACTTGAAATTTCATTACTTCTGTGGATGAAACAACAACAGCATGATTGTAGTTACTGATGATGATGGTGATGAATGAGAAGAAAAAGAAGAGCAAGAGAAAGTCAAGGCCTGTAGTTGTTGTGTCTCCTTATTTTCAGAATCGTAAATCGGAAGCAAACTCCATAGCGAAAAACAAGGAGAGTAACAAGAAGAAGGATAAGGATGTTGGTTTTAGTGGTGATGCTGCTGTTCCCATCCAAACCCATCAAATCAGCAGTATCGTTCCCAATTCACAAAACAGTCCGGATTTGAAGAATCGCGTCACAAGAAAGAGGAAGAAGAAAAGGGTTTTGCCCAATGTGACAAGCAATGACAAGGATATCAATCGAGATCCCATCTTTTTGCCCGTTTCTCAAGAGACTGATGTAGTTAACAAAGTTCGAGCGAAATCAATATCTTACCGTGATGGGTTTTTGGAGAATTATATTGCTGCAATCAAAGAGGATTCCTTTTGTGGGACACAGTATAGCTGCCCTTCTTTGCAGGAAAACTTGGTGCCTGAGAATGATGAAAGAGATGATTGTAGCTTTGATAAAGCTGAGAGTATTGCAAATTCTGACGGGAAAAGTCTTGAAGAACTGCTTTCTCAATTTGTCTACCAGGTTGATGACAGGATAAAGAAGAATATTAGTAAACCACGGGTTAGTTGTCCTTATTTTTCAAAGATTGTTAAGAAGGAACAGAGGAATGAAGAAGAGGGTTACAATAAGATGCAGGAAGATGAGAGTGTAAGCAAGGACAGTATTTCGATACCTACCATTCATGAAAACTTAGAATGTAAAATTGAAACTGCTAGTCTGGATGATGGTGATTTACCTGAAAGAGCCCATGTGGAAGTCTGTAAGGTTTTACCATACCTTGAATCCCCCATTGAACCACAAACACCGTTGAGTGACAGACATTACATGGAAATGAAACCATTAAAGTCATGTGGAAAATCCTTTTCCTCAGTTCGAAAGATCTCTCCCTATTTCCAAACGAAAAAGAAGGAAGAAGAGGATGCAGATAGTGCCTCGTCTCATGGAAAAGATGGTTGCAAAAAGTCACTGAAGTGGGGTGAAAAAACGAAGGACAACACAAATATTCTTTCAAAATTCCAGAAGCTAGATGTGGCATACCAAAGAAAATCTCCAGATAATACATGGAAGCCACCACGGTCGGAGTTTCGGCTGCTTCAAGAGAATCATGCGCACGATCCTTGGAGGGTGTTGGTGATATGCATGCTTCTCAACCGTACTACTGGTGTGCAGGTATCACTTTTCATGCTTTCATAGCTCATGGTCTTTAGTCTCTCATTTTTCTTGTTGGTGAATGTGGTTGTTACTCCTTGATGTAAATGTAAATATCAAGTCCCTTACTTTGCTGTTTGTGGTGATAAAATCTGTAGTTAGATGGCAAAACAACTCCATATTTTGTTAGGTCTTACTGGAAAAAAATGTTTGAGGATTACATCAGCTATAACGTCAAGGTTCTTGTGATTTACTTGGATTTTCTTGTTAATTTGTATATAATTGTGAGAAATGAAAAAATATCAATTCTTGGAGAAATGTTCCAGGGAATTGTAAATTCTATTTATATTCAATGGTTAAAACAGCTAATGGTGAATATAAAACAACGAATAGTAAATATTGGAGACATTCCCACAACAATGGCCAAATTTCACTCTTATTTTCATTTATGAAATGCTATGTGGCATTCTTGTTATCTTTTTTATGGAACTGCAACTCCTTGTCTATCTTGTAGTGATTCATCAAACTCTAAGAGAATATGAACAAATACCGTAGTTGTGAAACACAGACCTCTGTGTTATTAAAGGGAAAAGAACAGATTCTGTCTGTTCTATGCATGGATGTCCTGCTGATTCCTATTCTCTATACATTGAATGAATGCTTGCCATTTGCAACATTTGCTGGCTTTACACCCTTTGTTCTTTCATAACTGAGGTTACATGATGGGAGTTCCTGTAACCCTTTCTTACCATTTACAAATAAAAGTCTTTGACCTTGTCTATCATTATTAAAGTTGAAGGTAATGAGATTTTGAACCTTGCAGATATGCGCTTATGTAACTGGCCTATGCTCGTTCCTCCTCCTCCTCCTCCTCCCCCTACCCTCCCAGGAAAGATAAAGATGAATGAGGAAACAATAGAAGAAAAGAAGACGCCTTTTTGCTACTATTTACAATTCTTGTCCTTTTACCACATCTAGTAGTAGTAGGACCTAAGAATGCATGAGGACGGATAAAATAGTTGCATACGATGCATTTGGTTGAGGAACCTCTTTGTACTTTGTGCCAATGAAGGGAAGGAACATGACTGTCCAATTTACTGTTATTTTCTTAGAAATATTGAACGCTTTTGGTCGAAGAATGAAATTCAAGATTATTTGAGTGAATTTAGCATCATTACTACTTGCATTCATTTCATCTGCCTTCATGAAGCACTTAATTGCATATCTTGATGTGTTTTAGAGTTGTTTTGAAGTTTCTGTCTCTCTGCCATTAAGTTGCCTGTAACAGTTTTATGTTCTTGGTTGTTGAAAATTCCATGTTATTTTTTAATTATATATACATACATATATCCATGTATATATATAATTTTTCTTGTCCTCTTTGTATTTGCAACGAAGAATTTGATAGGTCGAGTGTAACCCATAAGCAATATATTTTGTTGTTGTATCAACGTAATGTGTATGCTGAAGGAAAGCGCATCTTCTGCAGGCTGGGAGGGTGGTAACAAACCTTTTTACTTTATGTCCAAATGCAAAGGCTGCTACTGAGGTTGCCACTGAGGACATAGAAAAAATTATACAACCTCTAGGTTTACAAAAGAAGAGGGCAGTAATGATTCAGAGGCTTTCACAGGAGTATTTGGGGGAAGACTGGACCCATGTTACTCAGCTGCATGGCATTGGAAAGTAAGTCCTCTGCTTAATCAAAACTTCACTTCCCAAAAACTGATGATTGATTTATCATTCATTCATCCTCCAGGTATGCTGCTGATGCACACGCAATATTCTGTACAGGGAACTGGGACTTGGTGAGACCAACTGATCGCATGCTAAATTATTACTGGAAATTCCTTGGCAGAATCAGGGGTAACTTGCATTAGATTTCTTTGATCTTTTGTTTCTTTCCCTATAAAAACTCACTTCATTGGAAGATTGTAAAAGTCATTACATACAACAGAAACTAGCCATAGAAGAAAGTCTGAAATCACACATCAGAGCTAGCTAAAGATTTATAGAAAGTCTGGAATCACACAACAGAGCTAGCTAAAGATTTAGTCATGGTCGATGTCAAGAACAACCTGATTATAAGTTTTGGGAAAGAAACGGAAATAAGATTCGAGTTCACGATTTTTCCAACACAATACATCATTTGTTTTCAATTATAAGCAGCATTCTAATCATATATTTGTCTTATACAAACGCATTGCATTTCTATTTTGATGGAAGAAACTGTTGAAAATAGAGGCAAGAATGTGTAAATAGAGAATTTGCTGCTAAAAATTGAAATTGCTGAACTAAAGCAACATGAAGTCTTATATAGGCAATTACACAGCCACGAAATTAACTTAACTAACTCCTGTAACTCCTGGAAAATAGGAACAAACTAACTGATAATTTGACTAAGATTCGTTTTCTGCCAACTATATAAGGGCATGATATAAATATCAAAATTGGCCTGATATTGTTGGTTATCTCTAAAGGCAAGTGCATCTGCTGAAGAATTTATGCAGCAGTTGCCAGAGTTTGATCAAGACTTGGCGAATAGAAGGCCAGAGGCTGAGAAAGCAGGAGATTTGAGTATATCTTTAGATGCTTGCTTTCTTAGTTTCAAATAGTTTCATGAGTAAATATTGTCAGCCCTTTCAGCAACTATTGTTATACTTGCAAAGGTTGGTTCCTGTAAACCAAAGTTGTGCATGTTTGGTAAAAGTTTAATGAGTACTCTAAAGGGTATACTGGGACAATTGTAGAAGGGAGCTAGGTATATGAGTGAATGCTTTAGACTTGGATTTGGTATCTATTACGATATTCTGTTATCTTCTTTCTTATACGGTGAGCTGGGCATCTTGCATTGGCATGAAAAATGGGAAGACCAAAGCTGGTTACAAAGTTGATAAATTGATTCGCCTTCTTTTTAGAACTGTGAATCATTTGTGCGGAAAATGAGAAAGCAAACAGTGACATGGGTGTCAAAATAAAAGACAGTGAAAATAAAGCAACAGTTGAGATGTACCTTTTTCCAATTATGTGGAGAATGTATTTCAAATCCTGGAAGGACAACAATTAGTCACAATATCCCAAATTTATAGCCTAGCGTATCTACAATTAATTCTTTTGTTTAGCTTTTTGCTTCTTATTGTAATCGGTATACCTTTGTGCAGTCAAAAGGTCTTGAGATATGTTGGAGTGGTTGATGTTGCGGGGAAAGCAGGACGTGTTGAGTTATGAAGATATAGAAGAGACCACCCATTTGCTCAGCTTTCTGGTTCTGATAACATTATAGCTTTCAGCCTTTCACAACTACAAGGTACAAAGAACGGCCTCTAATTGTTCGTGGACCAGGTGCCGGACCTCAAGTCACAGCTGGTGGATCGGTGATATACTGCGGTTAGCCTCATATGTTGGTGCTCCATCCTGAATGTGTCAATAATTGTAGCTGCAGGAAGATGGGTTTTAGAGATCTTTTTTGTAGTTGAGAGGTTTTCTTACCTTCTTTAGTGTAATTGTGATGGAGTCTTAGCAACAAACCTTTTGTCTGCACAGATGTTACTGCTTCATTGAAACTTTATGTTCTTGTGGTCAGATTAGTTAAATACATCTGATGGCATTTTCTTTTTATCAGTACGGTCTAATAATTGAAAAAAGTAGGGCCCCGAGATTGTCACAGGAATTTCTGCTTCAAACTACTTCACTAACGTCAGAAATAAATGCCAAACTTCAGAGCATCATAAGTGCTTGAGGGCAATTTATTGATAAGCATTGCCCTTGTAAATCTAAATTGTTGGGAAGAAACATATGAACAAGATTACAATAAGTCAAGTCTGAGGATGATAATACCAATTCAAGTTATACTTGTCCGCTATTAATTGAATTTAGGGCTAAGGTAGAACTTTGGGTCTCTGAAGAGTGTTGTTATTCTCGGCTTTATCAGCTGAAAGGTCTGTGTTCTCCAGAATACTTTCCTTGCCTGCCTTTGCAATTGCTTCGATCAACCCAATAGCTTGATTAAGCTGAAACAACAACAAATATTTCACAGAATTCAGGAACTTATATGACCATATTAGATGAGTTTAATGTCAAAAATTATGATAATTTTATATTATCTAAGATTATATTATCTTAGTCTTTTCAGATAGATGATAACATAATGGAAGTGTATGAATTTTGAAATAAACTGCGTGTAATTCAGGCACAAGTTGCATGTCTTCAAGAAAAATCTGGGAGCATCCCATTTCGGGAAAACCGAAAACAACAATTTCAAGCTAGATTACCGCAATTGCATCATGATTATCGATGCCCGGTGTGGAGGTAATTACTCTTTGAAAAACATCCATCCCTTGCAATGCTTGCTTCCTCTTCATATGCAACAATAAGTACTAGGAATCAGGAAAAAAAAAAGTTGCCAAGCTAAAATTGATCAACAAAGTCTTAACTTTTTTAACTAACCTCAGCTTTCAGTCTGGATACAACACCCCGACTCTTGCATTTGCATCATTTAGAGAATAAGTTTAATTGCACTCCGTAACTATTTGATACAGCAGCATCAATTGAAAGGAAGAAGAGCTAGTTACAACCTCCACGAGCATGAGCGATATTGAAAATCTTTTCAAATCCCATCTCCAAGTCTTGGACTTACACAAACGTTGCCAATCTCCATTCCCAATCTTCACCACATAAAACAGCAGCAAAGCAGTGTAGGACAGGAATGGAGTTGCTTAGAATCTGACTATATTCATATGATTAAATACATGGTTTGATAGCTATGTAGCACGGACACGGCAAAATGGAGTCATATCCGTGTGTTGGACACTCACTAACACGCGGTTGACACATATCTGACACATGTCCATACGTGTTAAAATTAAAAAATAATTTTGGTCGACTAGGACACGGCTCGCACATGTCTGGAGACTGCTCGGACACAGCTTAATGGAATATATGCTCCATGTTTTTTGAGAGGAGCTTATAAAGTACCAAATATGTATGAACTATCAAGATGTTAGAAGTCCTGAAACACATCAATCAATGTATATCATATTATGAATTCTAAATTTTTTTCTTAATTCTAAATTTTATAATATATATATATGCAGTGTCCGTGTTCACCAAATTTTAGAAGTTGGTGTGTCCCGTATCTGTGTCCATGTCCGTGTCCGTTTCGTATCACGTGTCCGTGTCCGTGCTTCTTAGTTTGATAGTAATTAGCATCACTCACTTGAAGTACGCTCGAACAAAAGAATCATTTAGTTCCTTAGCTGGAAGCGAGACAACAACACAAAGGTTCGCAAATTGTCCCTTAAGCTTTGTAAGTCTGCCAACCCATAAATTATCAGAATACGACTACAAATAGCCAAACAAACCCTATTTCACCCTTTCTCGAATAAGATTTTGGCAATATGATGTGAAGGATATAAGAAGAAAGTGGAAATAAAGCTGATTACCTAGTGAAGATGGGGATTGGGTTTGCGCAATCCCATTTAGTGACGAATATGAATGCCACCGACGAACCTCCGCAGTTGAATATGCAATCCTGCGCACATACACATCAAATGCTCATCATTACAACTGAAAATCTACAAGGTACTACATAAAATATATACTTACAGGAGCTATTGGAACAAAGTTGAGACGAAAGGAATTAGCAGCTAGGAAGGAGGAGATGAAATTGATGAATGACGGATGCTGCTCATCTCTCCATTGCTTGTTCATCATGCATACTCCGACTCCTGTGGTGCCTGCATTAGAAACAACAATCACCAATTTCTCTTCAGTTTTCTCACCAACCGAACAGATAGAAATGAAACAGAGAGGATTAGGGACGTCTCTCTTACTTGATTTTGAGTTTGCCATCAGCTTTGTTTTGAAACGTGTGGGTATTTACACAGAGTAGCGGGAAGGTTGATCGCGATTTTTCTTAGGTCGCAAATTTGCCACTCATGTTACTCTTTATTAACAAAACAACCACATAAATTTCAGTAATTTTGAACTTAATTGTTAATTTTTTTAAAACTTAGTCGTTTAATTGAAAATTTTAAAATTTTAATTAATTTTTTTAAAAAATAAGCATTTTAAGATTAATTCTCTCATAATTTATTTAAAATTGAATTAAATTTCTTTATTTATGTTTTTAAAAAATTTAATCCAAATTATTTTTTATTGGTTACCCCATCATTTATTTAGAGTTTTACTTAAATTGTTTAATTTATGATTTTTTAAATTTAATCTAAATTATTTTATCTTTTCTATCTAATATTTTATTTAATATTGACAATCATTATTTCTTATACACAAGAAGAATTAGTTAATATTTTAAAAACTAGAATGAAAATTAAACTATTAAGATATGAGATTCAAAGATTCAATCGGTATTTATAAAGTTTATATATAATAAAGATTGAATAAAATTAAAAAAATTTAAAATATAATTATTGAAGAAAAAAATTATCTTTGTCCATTAAAAAAATCATAGTTCAATTAAAGAAAGAGATTATAAAAATTTACTAGTTTACAAAAAATAATTAATACATTGATCAATTTTAAATAATAAAAGTAATTAATATAAATAAAAAATTAAACAGTTGAAAATTTTTATAATTAAACTGACAAACTGACCGAATATTTTAATCATTAGTTATAACAATACTTCTACTAATCATTTGGGTCTCACTTTAACTATTTTAATAAAAAAATTTCACAATCAAAGTTAGAGCTTATTCAAAATTACGTTTTAAATGATGTGACAAAAAAAATATAAACTATGAAAATTAAATCAAATTAATGAGTTTTTAAATATAAGCCATAAGGACTAAAATGTAATTACGAATAGAGATGTAACTGGGTTTAGCGGCCTTATCATAGTTGCCAAACACACCTGTTACTTTGGCAATGGATAAGTGAACAGTTGAACACCCACCTAAAACAAGAAACCTGGAGTTCTTAATGGTTAGTACTGTTCACGGGTTCTTTACAAAAAGGTTGAGTCTGGACTTTAGAATCCAAAATGGAATCATCATCAACAACAGCAGGTGTTCCCCGTAGTATCTCCGTCTCCTCATCTAGACGGCTTAACCGCTCTAACCACCGTCTCTTCTTTGATCGGCGTTATGGTTGGGTGTAATTATTTTATTTATACACGCCTCTATTTTGCGTTCTTATTTATGCTCAAAGGCAACTGCTTTTTGTCTCATTTTAGGGGTGTTAAGCTTGTATCGGAATAGGACAATGATGGTAATGGAGGGCTGATTTTGGATTTGTTAGGTTTGACGAGTGGAAACACCCCTTTCAGGAAGCTCTTGCCGGTGGTCGAGGAATGTAAGAATCTACCTTCTTCTTTCCTTTTCTGTTTCTTAATGTGAATCAAATGTTGACCATAACCTTTGTGCTCGTTTATGTTTCGTCAAGGTTTTGTATACTTCCACTAGCCCAAGGTTTATTCAAGAGAGCTTCAGACTCGGTACTGTCACTCTTTTTCCGCTTTACATTTGTGATGCTTAGTTTATTGCCATTCGTGGTTTAAAAACCTTGAAGGAATGTCAATTTGCTGCTTTTATGTCAATCTCACCAATCCCGCTCGGAAAGTCTTGATTTTAATCCATTTGAGCCACTGAAATCTTTAGAAAAGTAATTCGAGTAGCCTTTCATTGACTGTATAATGATTAATTGGATAGGAGTTAGTTCATTAGGATTTTTATATGTTGTACACAACCCTATTGTAATTGTGACGGCTGTTTGTCTTCTCCACAATTTGTTTTTCTGCTGTTTTTTAAGGATTCATCTTTGGTTTCCTAATGCCAAACTGGAATGGCATTGTTTTGATGCAGTGCTAGGTGATTAAAACCATGCAAAAAGAAAACAAATTGATGTTTTTGGGTATGAACTGTTTTGATTTTCTAGGGTAGACCTTGAGCCAGATCTACAAGGTACTTAGTTCTGAATAGT
>JAOQMP010000003.1:6494772-6520389 GCA_027563575.1 Erythroxylum pedicellare
TCACACATATTTATCAATGTAACATAAATCATGGTCATAATATATTGTTGCATTGATTAAATCTACACAATTAAAATAAATAAGAAAAGGAAAAAATTAAGAACACCCCCTTTTCCGCAGCTGTATTTTATCGCGCTACTCACGTCGACACATTTAATCTCCACCAACTCACTTTTTTTCTTTTAGCCTTTTCTTTCTCCACCGGCTCTTTCCTTTGTTGCTTGCCACCTCATGCGTTCATATAAGTGGAGAGTATAGGTTTTTTTTTAAACGTGAGTCTCCACCAATAGCTGGCACATGAGTTTGTCTCCACTAACAACTCCTTTATTTCCTTTTCTTTTTCTCTCCACTCAGCTGCTTTGGTATTCTCCAACTTCCACCAGCTTCAACGTCTTCCTCTCCACCAACAGCTGGCACATGAGTTTGGAGTGTTGAGTGGCATCTAACGTGTTGAGAGTTGGTCCAATCCTCCTCCTAGCTGCTTTCCTTCGTTTAGCTTCCGTGTGTGTGTTCTCCACCAGCTCTTTGTTATTCCTCTCCATTAGCTAACGTTCTCTCCATGGTCAAGCTGCCAACGTCTCAAGCCTCCTCTTCTCCCCAGCTGATTTACTTGTGAGTTGTTTTTTATGTAAGAAAAGGATGGAGCTGCGTGCGTTGATGGAGGCTGTTCTTCTTACTAACGTGTGTGAGTTGGGAGTGTCTTTGATGTGTAGTCTCCTTGCCTAACGTGATTTACGTTTTTCAACCACCAGCTCTCCTCTGCTTGTGGTGTCACGTTTTTGTAGAGTTCGTGAGAACGTTTTTTCCCTAGGAGTGTCCTAACTACATGCTTTTCATTTCTTTTTTTAGACCCCCCAGCTGCCATCTTCTTTTACGCCCATAATCACATTTAATCAGCTTCCTCAAGCCGCCAGTCGATTGTTCTCAAACCATGCTAAACCCACTGTAACTGAAATGACAAATTAATGTTGCTTAGTTTCTCCACCATTCACACACCTCACGCCTAACTCTTCCAATTTTTTTAATCTTTCGCCACCAGCATTACTATCTTCTTTACTGCCGCAGCTATCTTCTTGTATTTTTCAGGTTGAAAAGTCTCCAACTCACGCACAATACAGTTGTCACGCCCCCCAACTCACTGTTTTGTCATTTCCTTGTTTATGCTGCCGCCATTCTTTTCTTTTGTTTGTTGTATAATGAATATCAAACTTTGCTTCACGCCTAACCAGAATCCTTCTTTATCTCTTTGCCGCTAGCTGACTTTTGCTCTCTTGTTTTTTTTCCTTTAATGTTTTAGCCTCCTCTTCATGCAAAAATCGTGGCTGCTATTATGCAAAATATTAACGTTTTTCTCTTTTCTTTTCTTTTTAATATCCTCCCTTTCTTTTAGAGCTTCCTTGCTTTAGGTTTTTAAAAATTCCAAATCCAATATGTGCCTAAAATTAAAACAAATAACGTTTAATTAGTGTAATTTAAACATTAAATGGACAAGAGTTTAGCAAATTACGTATTAAAAATTAATACAAAATGCTCATTAACAAATGCTTCCTTGTTCTGTTTCTTCTGCTTCTTGTACTATTATAGCGTTGGCATATTTGGGTTTGAGCTTTCTAACTCTTGGTGATCTTTTTAACAAAGTCGGTGTTTCTGCTCCACTATGCTTTTCACTTAGTTGTTGATACACACCAATTTGTCAAGGAGCTTGAGTCACACCTTCTTCGACATCATTGTCATCACCTAGACTCAATTGGATTTGAGAGGACTGCAAAGGACTCGAGTTTGGCAATTATTCCTTGTCCAAGGACCACCATGAAAAAGCTTCATCAAACAGTACATTTCGGGTTATGTAGCACTTTCTTGTTGTAGGATCGCAACATCTCTAGCTCTTTCTTTGGTTGTCATATACTACAAAAATACACCTGACAACCTTCTTGTCCATTTTGCTACGTAAATGATCAAGAAAAATATATAGCATACGCATTCGAAAACTAAAAAATGACTGACAATAGGTTTGATGCTCCATAATTTTTCAAAGGGTGAGAGAAAACATAGCCTTTGTTGAGGAAGCCTATTAATCACAAAAGTTGCTATCGTCATCGCTTATGCCCAGAACCTTCCAAGTACTTTTTTTGCATGAAGCATATTTCAATAAATTTCTACAAGGTGTTTGTTCTTTCTCTTAACGACACCATTATGTTGTGGTGTGTTAGCACACGTAAACTGGTGGTGTATATGGTAGTCCCGTAAAAGTTGAATAAACTTATTTGAGTTATACTCTCCTCTGTTGTCAATGCACAGGCAGCAAATCCTTTTACCAAGTTTTACTTCGGTAGCTTCTTTGAACTCCTTGAACTTTGAAAATACATCGGATTTTGCTTTAGTAAAGTAAACCCAGACATACCTTGAGAAATCGTCAATAAAAGTCACCATATACTTTATCCCGTCAATTGATGGTTGTTTGACAGGCCCCAAAACATCAAAGTGTATCAACTCTAATGACTCCTTTGCTTGAAACTTGGACTCCTCTTATGGTAACTAATGGACATTTTTGTACTGACATCCTGCACAAACTGTGTCAGTTCTCACCTCAAGTTGGGGAAGTTTGTTTAATATTGACTTTTTCATCATCACATCCAGCTTAGAATAGCTAATGTGGCCTAGTCGCATGTGCCATAAATATGTTGTCTCATTTCTCTTAGTCTTATCCATATATGTAGTTTCTACTATCATTACATAAACTGACTCTGATCTTACGATAAACCTTCACGTCTTTTCGGCCAAATAGAACAAAGTGACCTAAAGATGTTAATTGTGCTACTGAAAGCAAGTTTTTCTTTATACTTGGGACATGGTAGACATTTTGTAGTGGCATTTTACCAGCATTATATTGAGGAGAGACTACTGCATCACTGACATGAGCTATCAGTAACTTTGAGTTGTTCGCTGTGACTATCACACGACTTCCCTTGTATTTTTCTAGATTTTGTAGCTGTTCTTTGTCACTTGTTATATGGTTTGAGCAACTGGAATCGATATTCCAATCATTGTTGTAGTTAATCTGCATAGTTGTCACACTAATTACTACCTCCTCTTCTACGGCGAAGCAGGCTTCAACATCCCAAACATCCATCTTATTGGAAGTAGCAGTGTTGCTTTCCATATGCTTCATCTCAAACCAACAAAATATTGCCTTATGACCTTTCTTGCTGCAGTTATGGCACTTCCCCTGAAACTTATTGCCTTTTCCATGGTGCTTCCATGTTCCCCCTACATGAAAGCCCCTTTTGGTTTTTTGGCTCTTTGCCTTGTCTTCATTTCTTTTAAAACCATTGGTGGTAGGCTGCTTAGAATCCAATCTACCTTCGTTGGTGTAGAGGGATTTCTCATCATTTTTCAGTGAAACTCCTCCCATTTGTTTTGCCAAGGCTTCTTGACCAGCGAGCAAATTCTCAAACTCAACAAGTGACGGTTGATTTTTCCATCCCTGTATTACAGCTACAAAGCCTTTAAACTTTGGTCTTAAACCATGGATGGTTATTCTCTTCACCCTAGTTTCCTGGTTCGGAGCTTGTGGATCCAACTCTAAAATCTCTCGGCATAACGACTTCACTTTGTAGAAGTATTGTGCAACTGTCATGTCGCATTGTGCCATTGACAATTACTCGCTTTCTAGAAGTTGAAGCCTCATATCTTTCTTCTTTGAAAACAACTTGGCAAATGTGTCACAAATTTCTTTAGGTGTTCCGACATCTTGAATGTGCTCCAACACATATTCCTCCACAGTTGTCTTACAAGGCAAACATTGCTTTGCCTGCTTTAATCTTCCATTTTCGCAGTATACCATTTGCATCGTCTGCCTCTGATTGTGCAACTTCATTTTCCTTGTGACCTCCCACAAATCTTGGCCTTGCATATAATACATCATGCAAGTAGACCAAGGATTGTAGTTATGGTTGTTAAGCTTTCTAATTGCACCAATGAATTGGAGACCTGTCATCTTGCCCAAAAAAAATGCTCACCTAACTTACAAGTGATGCCCAGAAAAGGTGAGGTTCTGATACCATAATGTTGAAGATAAAGAGAGAAGAATGCATAAAATAGAAGAAAATTTGTTGCTGAAAATTGAATTGTTGAACTAAAGCAACATGAAGCCTTATATAGGCATTTATAAAGCCACTAAGTTACACACCAACTCCACAACGTTATTGACCCACTAACTCCAACAACAAAAACAAAACAAAAAATTACAAGTCCACGAAATCAACTTACCCACTAAATCCATAACGTTACTGATCCACTAACTCAAAGAGAACAAACAAACCACTAACTGATAATTTGACTAAATATTTAATAAGTTGATGTTGCAGTTTAACGGAAATAATTACAAAACTTTTCATTTGTTTTCCTGAAAGCCAAGATTATTAAAATTCTATAAAATAATTAACACATAAATTATAATAAAGTATAAATCTTAATTTATAATTCATTTTAAAGCATGATAATATTCTTGTCGTATCTCTCGAATCTTCGAAATTAACTTATTTTAACTACCGTAGTTGCACAAGTGTATTATCTCTATAATGGTATCTATAGAACGAGTTGAGAAAATGTTGTTACTGTTGTAGAGAGATTTAGACAATTAATATTGCTCCATTAGAAATTGAACCTATTTATAAAAGATTTTAGTAATAATTTAATTGAAATTAAATTCTAATTTTAATTATAATTACAAGTAATTTTAATTAAATATCAATCATGCCCGATTAAAATCTACTATCTCATATTAATTCTTATTTATTAAATATCTCATATTTAGTTATAAAGCTTTTTAAACTTCATATTCAACTCCAACTTGATTAAAAAATCATTGCTCTCTTCAACCTGCTCTTTAAATATGACCTATTAGGTTCTCAAATATGTTAACAATGGATACAACCTATAACCTTAAATCATATTTAAGATTAGATAAATTAAACTCCTTTAATTAATCTTTGATTATCTAATTAAACAATTTATATTTATAGATTAAGATTAACGTCTAACAACACATCATGATCACTCAAATTTTTAGGAATGTTAAACTGGTTTTGATTAACTTTTTCGTGCATAATTTTTCTGTTTAGTTTAAATGCTATATAATTGAAAAAAGTTTGCGGTTACCTATTAACAGTTATTTATGATGAATTTTATCATAAAAATAAAAATTCTAATAAAATGAAAATTTCTTTAATTAATAAAGTTAACCATGAATAATTTTTAAAATTTGGTCTTATAATAGGGTCCTAATAATTTTAATGGAACTAAAAGCAAAGCTATTTAGCACAACATAAAGAATTTGTAAATGGAACTTTTCTTCCTTCCATCTCTTGCAAAGACACACCAATTATTTTGGAAGTGATAAATCAGAATAAGAAAAAGGAACAAAAGCATGAAATTACGGTTATAGTTCACTTTCAATCCGCTGTCAACTAAAGAGAATATTGCAAATCCAGCATTAAAGGAATAAAAATAAGGTGATATGTTTTATTCTAAGATAAGTTAAAAGTCGATATCAAGCCTTGTCAAAAGAGTATAATTTATTTACTTATGCCATTTGTTAGTTAATCAGAAGAATTTAACTTATTAAGATAACAAATTTGAAAGTGATTAATTTTTTAGATTTTTAATTTAGTATTCAATTTTTAAAATTTTAAATTTAGTGATTAACATCTTAAATTTTGTATAAATTAAATTTAAAAATTAATTTTCTGATATAATTAATAGATGACAATTTATGTAACATTTGATGGATCTATTATATTAAAAAACAATTTTTTGATATGATTTATATAAGTTTTAAAAAACTAATTATTAAATTAAAAATTTGACGCTAAATTCAAACAATCTTAAAATGATAATTCTTTAATTTATTAGGTCGCTTTATTTATTGAGAAATCTTTGTCTATATTTAAAAGTAATTATATAAAAATTAATCATTAATTATTTTTATAAATTTATAAAAGATTTTAAATATAGAATATTATATTCATCCCTTGTATGAATTTTACATTTTATCATTGAATAAAATAATAGTAAACACGTTACAATTGGTGGTGAATAACTTTCTATGAGATTCTTTTACTGGAAGAATTAGCAAAATATTGTTGGGTAGTCCTGTTCGTGTTATCGTGCTAGTTGGCCTGTAGATTCTGAGGACAAGTCAGTATAAATCTGAGAAGCCAATTGTAAGGATTTGTGGAGTGATACAAGAACAATAACATTCACTCATAAGTTGAAACTGCTAAAATGAAAAATGGTCCAGTAAACATGGAGGATGGAAGAACACAGATGAGCATGGAGCACTTCAGGAAGTGGTTATTAGCATTTGACGACGACAATAACCGTAAAAACTGAAGGAGCTGACGGAAGCATTTCGGATGACCGAAGCGTGGTTTTCGTGGTGGAAAGCCAGGCGTGCCATGAAATTTACAGATTCCGATGGCAATAACTTCATTGATGAACCCGAAATCGAAAAGCTTGCGGAATTTGTTCAGGAGAACTTGGGTGTCAAAATTGTTAAACCCTAGTATGCGGCTTGTCATTGGCTGGTAGTTCTAATCAGACTCCAGTGTCTTGATCATGGTCAGTCATGTGGTTTATAATGGGCTTGAGACTATAGTCAGCTTTCATATAAGAAAATTGATGCCTATCTATCTGTTTCGAATATGCAACAAAATGGTTAAGTAATTTACTATAATGTTATCCACGAAAAATAAGGTAAGGCAACTAGTTAGATTCTTTTTCTTCTTTTTTAGCCTCTACGCCTATATCACTTTACAATAAGATTCTTCTTTAAACAAATCACGTGAAGCAACTAGGGTAGATCAGAGTAGTATATAATTCAGAAGCCTCAGCCAGAGTTCTGTGCGACATACACATAATCAAGTGCATCTTAGCTAAACTTACTACACTCAAAATGCCGGTGCTTGTGAAGAGTGGTCCGATTACTGGAAAGCCAGAAATGACGAAAGAGGAGTTCAAGCGGTGGTTTTTGCAAGCATACGACGCCGACAAAGACGGCAACATTAGCCGAAAAGAGCTCGCCGAAGCCATCCGTGCCGCCGGTTGTTGGTTTTCAGGCCGTAAGGCCAAGCATGGGGTACGGTTTGCTGACGAGAACTCCAATGGCCGCATCGACAATAGTGAACTCGACAAACTTGCAAGCTCAGGCTGCATAGAGAAGTTCTTGGGTATCAGGATCGTAGAACGTAAAGAATGAGCACGAGTTTTGATATCTCCTGCTTCCTTTCTTCTTTATCCTCAATTCTGGGGGGATCAGCCTCTTTATACACTACTAGGGTTAATAATTTATGTACAAGCTATGGTTGTGAACTGCTTAATGTTATATATATAAAACTCTATTTATGATCTTGGTGTGTTGAAGTTCCTATTCACAACCATGATTACTTCTTTTGCCTCCGATCTGATTAAGCTTATTATCGCTCGACATTATAACAGCTTCGGAGATGTCAGATAATGTTTTTTTAAAACAAAACTATATAGTTAAGTTTTTCCTGATAAAGGAATGAAGTGACGTTCAACATATTCTTGTAGACGTAGTTCTATATACATATTTTGACTAGTAATACTCTCAATAAGAACATAGAATAGACGCGCAAGGAAATTTCTTTGTTAGAAGCTTACGTTTAAAAAGGAGCCAATCTTTAAAAACTTCCACTATAATGAAAAATCTAAAAGGTGCAACTCTTTTATATATGTTAGTTTTATATATGAACAGATCCAACCTTAACCCTAGGGCGCAAGTGAGTTAATAAGGGGCTCTCCTGACTTAAGTGAGGTCGTGTGTTCGAACCCCCCTCATGTATGCAGTCGTTTAAAATTTGGAGCCAAAGCTTTGCCTCTCGCAAGGGACCTACCCGGCTCGAGCGGGGATTAGTCTGGGTGTGGATGGCTTAAAGGTGTCTTCCTATAGTTGGGACCCGCCTAGGACATCTTGTGGACAACCAAAAAAAAAATCCAGCCTTTATGAAATTGGACTTATGAAAATTTTAAAAGATGTAATTATGAACTTATAGTTGGCAAAAATCTAAAAGATATAACCTTTGCATATTAAAATTTAACATTAAAAAAGATTCAATTTCTATGAATTTTCACTTATGAAAAATTTAAATATGTAATTATAAAGTTCTACTCGTAATTATGTTAAAATTTTACATGTAAAATATCTAATTTTTATGAACTTTTAGTTATAAAAAATTTAAAAGATGTAATTATGAAATTCTTCTTGTAATTTTTTTTAAAAAATGTAACCATTTTGTATTAAAATTTTACATGTAAAAGAAATTATACCTTTATGAACTATTTATGAAATTTAAAAGATGTAACCTTCATTTAAGGACAAATATACTAATATAATTTATTTGTTGCACATCCAAAATTTAGTAGTTTCACCTTTCACCACATAAAAAATGAAAATATTGCTACTATTGTTGATAATTTATATACCAGCTGTGGTTTAGTATCATCTAAACTTCCAAAGTAGTTTCCAAAGCCAAAACGAGCTCCAATCTCCCGGGACCCTTACGGAAAACATTTCATGACACGCAGTTAACACCTTTCTACAATTTTCTCAAGATGGAAGTGCTCTTAATGGGTCAAAGGATTCATATGCTTATGAATGATATGAGTAACTGCAGGAGACCTTAACCTTTATATATAACTTCCATATCGAGCTCCCCCATCACAAGCTCGATATGAGTTTGGTCCACACTAATTGAGATCCATTCTCCTCCCAGACTTTGGCTCATTGACTTAAATCATTTATTGGGTCACTTTATTACCTTTGTCTAGATCAAATTACGTAACTTAATCGATAAATTATTGAAAATATGAAAATACAATTAATAGTTGTCCAAATATATGAGGAAGGACAAAATTATCCAACATTCTCCCCCTTGGATAATTATTAATTGTAGTGTTGACTCAAGTTTAAAAAGGTTTTTAAAATCGGTTAAGTCACGCTACTGTATTGGTACCAATTATTTTAAAATAAAAACATTTGATCCAAAGGTAATGAAAGTCTAACATTCCCTCCTACAAGGCTTTTGATACCAAAAAATATCAAACACATGTGTCATGTGTGACATAGGTCCAATATAATCACGAATATCCAATACCTCACTAACATGAATGGGAAAATAAAATGTGACAAACTAGGATAATACTTATATGATCTAAAACGTATCATTTTCTCTTGTAGGTTTCAATTCCTCCAACTTTATGCTAAACTGTGGCAGCAAAATCCTATTTTCTCTCACCGAATACTAAACAACATTAGAGAAAACTTGTTTTCTCTTACTAAATGCTAAATAACATTAGAGAAAACATTTATTTTCTCCAACTTTATGCTAAACTGCATTAGAGAACACCTATATGAGATTGAAAACTTATATCCCCTATGTCATGTTAAATTTATGGATATCCATACTAAACTATATGTGTCAAAATGACAAAGGCTCAAGCTCAATCTTTATATATGCCCAATGACCTTTAAAATGCTTAAGATCAACACAAATCTTAAGTCTTTCATATATATTATGACTATACACAAGAACAATTATTAAAGAGGATAAAAAAGATGATCATCTATATTAATAAATAATCATAATGTCATAATACATCAAAATGTACAAACTTTTAAGGAGCAAATACAATGATCCCTAACTACTATTGTCTAAGGACTTTAACACGCCCATATTGGATACATTTTTAACAAACACTAGTGGGTGAAGTCCTTTAGTCAATGGATTAGCTATGCTCCACTTCAACGTCACCTTTTTGAATCAACTGCTTTATGGTCAAGTACTTGACTTGTAAATGCTTAGACCCTGTGATATTCTTGTTGTTGTTACTAAACAACACTGTAGTAAGATTATCACAATATAACTGAATGAGTCTAGCTATCAAATCTAGCAAAGACAACTCAAAAATCAAGTTTCTGAGCCAAATTGCCTGTGTAGTAGCTCCATAACATGCAACAAACTCTGCATGCATGGTCGAACAAGTTACCAATTTCTACTTAACACTCTTTTATGATACAACACCATCTGCCAACATAAAAATGTACCCTGAAGTGGATTTCCAATCATCTGAACACATAGCAAAACATAGTTTGTATACCTTGTGACATTTAAATCGTTGACTTTCTTATATGTTAACGTATAATCCTTGGTACTCTTTAGGTATCTCAACACTCACTTAGTTGCATTCTAATGGTCCACACCTAGGTTAGCCAGATATCGATCTAGCAGTCCAATAGCAAATGTAATGTCGATTTAGTGCACACTTGGGTATACATTAGGCTACCAATTGCACTAAAGTACGAGACATTCCTTATAGCCTCTCTCTTAACTTCATGCTTTAAACACTGTGCCAAAGATAATCTCTCACTATAAGAGATAGGTGCTACAACAGGTTTACAGTAAGCTATATTAAACCTTTGTAGCACTCGCTTAATATATGCTCTTTGTGAGAGACTCAATGAGTTTTGAGATCTATCTTAGTGAATTTACTTACTGAGGACAAAAGATGCTTCACTTAAATCCTTCACATCAAAGTGATTGGCCAAAAGTTGCTTTACCTCATACAACTTGTCCAAATCATTTGACGCAAGAAAGATATCATCCACGTACAGTAATAGAAAGATAACTTTGCTCCCTATGACTTTATAGCATAAGCATATTTCAACTTTATTTTCCACAAAGTCAAATGAAGACAAAACCTCATCAAACTTTAGGTACTATTGTCTAGAAGCTTGTTTCAGACCGTTTATTGATTTAATCATCTTACAAACTTTGTTAGTTGCATCTTGATCCTGAAATCCTTCAGATTGCTCCATATAGACCTCCTTATAAAGGTCACCATTCAGGAAAGCGGTCTTAACGCCCATCTGATTTAACTCCATATCATAATGAGCTACTATTGCCATAATCACTCTAATTGCATCTTTCGAGGATACAGGAGAGAACTTAACATTAAAGTCAACTCCTTTTCTCTGAGTGAATCCCTAGGTAACCAAACATACCTTAAACTACTTAACTTGACACTGCGTGTCCTTCTTAGTCTTTAATAGCCACTTGCAATTGACAGGTCTGCAATGTTGAGGTAAATTGACAAGCTACCATATCTTATTATACCTTATAGATTGCATCTCATCCTTTATTGGTTCCCACTACATATCCATATGGGGTCCAGAAATGACTTCTGTAAAAGTAACTGGATCCACAACATGTCCTATGTCATAGTCTTGCTCACCTAAATAGACTATGTATTCCGGTAAGATAGTAGGTCGTTTCTCTCTGGTGGATCTGTGCAACTGTATAGGTTCTTGTACCTCATAAATCTATTCCTGAACAGACATAGGTTCCTGTGCTTGCATAAGCATAGTACTTGGACCTTCATCCATCAGACCTGACTGTATGAGAAGCTGATATGAAATAATTGTAGTATTTATCCTGCTATCTCCTAGAGGATGTAAGAATCCTCCCTCATCGTGGACATCATATTCCAGAAAATTATCCGTCTGCGATTTCACTATTCTGGCCCTCTTTCTTTACAGTAAAATTTGTAGCCCTTAGAGTGGTCAAGATAACCTACCAAATAGAAACGAGTGGAACGAGGTTGCAATTTGCTGTCACAAGGATTATATAATCTTACCTCAGCAAGGCAGCCCCATATATGAATGTGCGCAAGGCTTGGCTTCCATCCTTTCCAGAGTTTAAAAAACATCTTGGATACTGACTTGGGAATCTATTTAAGATATACAATGTCATCTTGATGGCTTTGCCCCAAACGCATTCGAGTAGGTTACTCTTGCTCTGCATTGACCTCATCATGTTCTTTAGGCTGCGATTACGCCTTTTAGCCACACCATTTTGCTCAAGACTATCTGGCATAGTGAACTAAGCCACTATTCCAACTGATTCCAAATACTTTCCAAACAAACCCTTTTATTGTCCTGCAACTCCATGTCTGCTGTCAGATCTAACAATCTTTATTGATTTTTCCAACTGGTTCTCAACCTCAATCTGAAAGATCTTGAACTTATCAAGAATTTCAGACTTTTCCTTAAGTAAGAACACATAACCATAACGGGAATAATCATCTATAAACGTCAAAAAATATCTAGCATTGCATAATATGACTATATAGGGACCACTAATTTCTGTATGTATGAGGTCTAATAAACTAGAAGCACGAGTTAACCCTTTTTTTCTTTATCTTAGTCAACCTACCCTTACAACAATTGATATATGTTTCCAGATTACTGACTTCCAAAGTTGGGAGAATGTTATCCTTTATCAATCTCTCAACCCTCTCCCTGGAAATGTAGCCAACATGTTTATTCCACTACATGCACGATGTTTCCTTTATGAAGGCTCTCTTTTGAGTAACAAGTTCGACAACATAAGAAAAGGCATACATTTCGTTAGGAGTAAGATACATTCTATATAATCTGTAGGATAAGAAGGCAGTTCCGATATGTCTTGTATTGGTATAAATATTTACAACCGAAGTATCAAATACAAAACAATTAACCCTCTTTATCCAAAACTTATATAGAGATCAAGTTATGTCTAAAAGATAGTATATAAAATGTGTCTCATAAAACTAATACAAACCCTATATCGAGGTTCAAACATACACCTCCTACATACGAAACTCCACCTCCTTGTTGATGCTGACCATCAGCTTCTCCTCTCCTTTAGTCGGCCTTCTCCTGGATCTGAAACCCTGCATTATGGAAGCAACATGGTTAAAATCTCCACTATCTAACCACTAAGAACTTGATGTGGTTATAACTACATTGGATTCATGAATCTTATAGGCCGAGGAGTTACCTGACAGTTCTTACTTAACCTTCCACAACTTGTACTTCTCGCAATCAGCCTTCTTATACCCTTTCTTCTTACAGAAGAAGAACCTCATATCCTTTAAGTCATGTGGCCCCTTATAATGCTAGGCTGTCGAGACTGAATCTTCGGAGAAGGTTTGGGTTTCTTACCCTTTACCTTTAGGCTGCTGGGGCTAGCCTTCCCATTGCCTTTGGCAGTTGCAAACATGGCTATATAAGGAGAACTCTTAATCTTCTCCTCCACTACAGTATATAGAGAAATCAAGGCATTGATGCCCTAAGCCTCATCCTGAGATATGTAGGAGGTAGCCAACATCTCAAACTCTCAAGGGAGAGTATTTAGTGCCTGATACACTATAAGGTAATCAGGAATTTGTACATCAAATGCACTCTCGAATGCCTCCTTCTCTAGCATACTTCATGGAGAATAACTCCTTAATCAAGGTGCTCTGCTCTGCATAAGAAGGCACCTTATATCTCTGGGAAATTTCATCTATAAACTCCTTCGCTATGGTCATATCCGGTAATCCACTCAGCAGATAATCTAGGATCTACCTCTTGATGGTCAAATAGCACATCCTATTTGACAGTTCCCAGATCGCCATAGTTATTTTATCAGCTTCTGAGCTGATATTAGTAAGTGGAGAAGGTATCTCGATGTGCATTGCCATACTGATGTCATCCATCTCCAAGGCAAACTCCACATCTTTCTTCCACTTCTTGAAATTGAAACCATTTAAGGTCTCAATCATGATAACATTGTTCTTACAGAAAAGGTGACTGGAAGATAAAAAAGACAATGTAAAAATCAGTTTAAATGTAGGACAATAGTGATAATAATATCTATACAGAGAATCCAATCACACATATTATGAAACACCTATTGGCTGAATATATAATATATGCAATTAGACCTCTACATAAAAGCAATCAGCGTGTAAATCATCAACTTTCATGATATTACCACCTGTGGGTGAGCAGAGAATTCAAGCAATAGCTTTCCTCCATCTAATGCTTTTATATACATCTCAAAATCTCATATAAGGTTAACACTTGTGGGTAGAATAACCAAACATGAGACAAGGGACATCACCGAACATGCACGCGGTACAATCCAAATACTGACTTAAAAGGCCGCTGTGGTGACTACAATCTTACCAGTACCCAAAAAGAACACAAACATAAAAGATACATTTTTATGTCATCCTCACAGTTTATATGGGCATAATGTATTTGAAAATTAGTTATAAATACCAAAAAAAAAACAAATGCACAGTCAAATAATCACATACTAGTACTAAAAACATTGTCTTTAAACTTTGTTTGACACTTTTATTTAAAAATTCTCAATGAGAGCGACTATCGTACTTTCTCAAATAGCAAACCTACCACACGAGACACGAAACCTTAAATGTCTCCTTTATGTCCAGTTTAGAGCACGAAAATGCACTCAAAACCAGCTTAAAAAAGCTTTTCCAAAAACCAATTATAAATGTACTAAATCAAAAAAAAATTGAAAAATCACCCTAACGTAGAGACTGACCCAAAAGAACCAGGGGCACGCTTATGGGAATTATGATATTTTTCCTTTTTTTTTTAAGATTTTGACGTCAGCATTACTGTAGCGCTAAGTAATAAATCCAAAAAAACTAAAAATTTACTATAAAAATTCCCCCGACCTAGAAATTGACCCAAAAGGACCAAGGGCACCCTTACGAAATTATGAAAATTTTCCTTTTTTTAAGGTGATGATGTCAGCATCACTGTAGCGTTGATGTTAGCCGACATCACCCTGCACATGGCCATGGGGCGTGAGTGTTTGAACCCATGTGCATCCATCAATGCAAGTCAGATGCATCTAGGGCATGTCCTACAACGCCACCCACGCGCGTACGCACCTACATTGTACAACACATGCACTACACCTCTTGATACGTGTCCTCATCCCGTTCGCCCACATGTCAGGATAGGTGGTAAGCACGTGCATCGCACGTGCCCAACCTGTCTTGCTCCTGCATAATATTGTGCCGTGTAAGGCGCCAGCGTTGCACACACCACACGAGTCCATCACCTCGTGGAACCACGTGGGTGGGCGTGGTTGGCGCGTGTGTTGCATGCGCCAACCTTAACTACCTAATGGCGGTACTGTAGCACCGTCAAGTGTGTGCGGTGCACACGTCTGATGGTGCTATCGCCCTCCGATAGGGAGGGCAATTTTTGGTGATCCCAGAACCCATTTTTGCCCATTTTAGCCCGTTTTGATCCATTTTTCATAGCTAGCCTTATATATACCACTTTTACGTAATCATATATGTAAAAAAGCAAAAAAACGATTCAAAAACAAATAAAATTATAATAGATGAAAACTGAAAAACTTTCGTTTCTGGCAACCCGATCACAGAATCAATCTGATACCATATGTAATACATAGGATAGACCTCATTATGTATCCCGAATTGTTCATGAAAGGGTTAAAAATGAAATAAATACGAAATACCTGATTTCAGTTCCATCTGAACTTCCGAAGCAGTTTTCAAGGCCAAAACGAGCTCCAATCTCCCAAGACCTTTGTAGAAAACGTTCACGGACACGCAGTTAAAGCCTTTCTACAGTTTTCTCAAGACGTAAGCATTCTTAACGGGTCAAAGAATCTGTATGCTTACGAATGATATGAGTAACTACAGGAGACCTTAACTTTTATATTTAGCTTTTATATCGAGCTTCCCCATCATAAACTCGATATGTGTCTGTTTCACACTAATCGGTATCTATTCTCCTCTCAGACTGACTCATTAATTTAGATCATTTATTAAGCTACTTTATTATCTTTATCTGGATCAAATTACGTAACTTAACTGATAAATTATTGAAAATCAAAAAATACAATTAATAGTTGTCCAAATTTATGAGAAATGATAAAATTTTCCAACACTTGTAGGTTGAAGTTTCAATTCACAGCCATGTTCACTTCCTGTTTTCTCATCTGAATAAGCTTTGATTGCCCGTAAGTATTGTCTAGTTATGACTACTAAAGAGAAAGGCACGCAAGGAACAGATTCACTTGAACGCTCGCTGTATATTATTCTATATGAATAATGCAACTAGGAATGACAAAATTTTGCTACATCGCTACATCAAAAAATGAGGTGGGTAATAATTACATTATCGTTTTTTTTTTCTTCATAATGATTCCTATTTCCAGCGATGCTCATCAGTGTCCCTATTGCCAAAACCAGCCAAAAAGGTGATGTGCTCTGAAGGGAACAGTGCTTTGATGTCCTGCGGTCGTAGGAATGGGAAGCATTACAGCCTAAATCACCTAAAAGAAAAGGAGACTATAAACTTCTCCAGACTTGGAAATTATTCATCATCTAACGTACTTTACTTTATTGCTCTACGTTTACTTTATTGCTCTACTACTGAGAGTCTATGCTTACCTCAATTCGAACTGCTGACTATAGAAGAAAAGAAAATTTCAAAGAACACTGTGGACTCGTCAAATAATTCTTTTAATTCCAAACTTACAAGGATCTAACGTGGTCAAATCATAAATCTTGGGCTTGATGATGATTATAAAACAGTGTATGCATTAAGGTAGAGCGCTTAATTCATAGGCCAATACAAGCCTCAACAAATGAAACTCACCTCTAAGCAGGCAATCTTAGAATTCACGAGGAGCCTTTCTGATCACTGATCACTGTCGAAAAAGTAAAATTTATTCAAATAGAAAAATTATTAACAAAATAAAATTCTTGGCACAAAGTCTATATTTGTACGTATTTTCTGAAATTATTTTGGTCAAAATTAATTTTAGATATTATTTTGTTAGAAATGTGTGTTATCTTCACAAAATAGAGACAGGAAAAGTTCGATGGGGAAGATAATAATTGGAATGTCCGGTAAAGTCTTCCATCCAGTAAATTAAAAATCATCACATAGGAAATAATTCGTGGTATTTTTATCCAAATTTCAACTTCTTATTGGAAACTTGTTGCATGTGCATGCCTTGGCCCTGCTATTTAAGTCAAAAATAATGGCCACCGTTGCATGCCTTGGCCTCTTCCGTTTAAGTCAACAATAATGGCCACTGTTGCATGCCTTGGCCCCAGAGATATAGATTGAAGAAATGGACAGATGGTTGGACTTCAGCTATAAATAGAAGGCATGGTTGGAGACTTAAAAAACACCCCACTCCTTCCTACAAATCCTCTCATCCTTTCTTCAATTATTTTCTGTATATTTGATGAGTTTTGGAAGCCTTTTATTCCAGCCTTTGTATTTGTATGCATTCTCCACATATTAGTAAAATTGCTCATCCTCCGGACGTAGACATAGGTCATATTGAGCGAACTACGTAAATCTTTGTGTTCTGTTCCATTTTATTTTGTCTATCTTTATTTTCGTTACTATTTTTCGGGCTATTAAATTCAACCGGCATCCGATTCAAGGGTATTTACCTTAACAAAAAGGTACCAGAGCTTCTCTTGTTGGTCTAACTTACCGTATGCTTTGTGGTTGCCACTAAAGTGGACCCTCTACATCAGAAAGTAATTTAGATTTTTTTATTGTGAGTCTAAGTGGGGCCCACTGCCTCGATTTTTTCTGCGAGGCCTACTGTCTCAATTTTATAAACGAAGTTTAGCTTTGCATGTGGGGCCCAAGTCTCTACTTGCCTATGGAGCCCACATCCTGTGCTTTTGTGGGGTCTGCTACCCCAATTTCATATGTGGGTCCCACTTGTAGAAAAATAGTCGAAATATCAATTTTTTACCATCATGACGATAACGATGACCTTTATTGAAAATTTTGACTGGAGCGTTAACTTCGGTATGTGGCAGCTCAAGATGCAAGCCATTTTATTACAAGATGGGTGTGAGATTGCACTTGATGGACTAGAGAAAAAGCCAGCAGATATGACATTAAATAAATTCACAAATCTAGATAAAAAGGCTAGATCAACCATCATATTGAATCTCTACGATGAGGTTTTGCAGGAGGTTGCTGGTGAAAGCATAACTAAAGGTATGTAGGACAAATTGAAAGCTATGTACATGAAGAAAACAGTGGAAAATCGGCTTTATTTGGAACAGAAGTTATACATGTTGAGGATAATAGAAGGTACATCTATTTGTACATCTATTCTTTCACATCTGGATAAATTTGATTATCTTATTTTGGACTTGAAGAATGTAGTGTAAAAATTGAGGATGAAGATCAAGCTATATTGTTGTTATGTTCCCTTCCTCAGTTCTTTAAATATTTTCTTGATACTATGATTTATGGGAAAGAGTCAGTCTCATATAATAGTATTAAGTCTGCATTAAAGTCAAAATAGCAGATTGATAGGGACATCACTAGGGAGACTAATGGAAGTCAGGCAAAGGGACTATTTGTATGGGGTAGATTTGCAAATAGAGATTTTGAAAGAAGTAGATCTAAAGGTAGGTCAAAATCCAGACATAGAAATAAAATTTGTAATTATTGCAAGAAAAAGGGGCATATAAATGCTGACTGTTATAAATTAAAATATAAGGAGAAAAATAAAGTTGAGCAGAATAACAGCAACACCGCCGAGGCTAGAGTAGCAGCAGATGAGAATGAGGAAATTATCTTTGTAGCCATAGAAGATAAAGTTAGGTCTAATAAGGAGTGGATTTTAGATTTAGATTGTTCTTACCACATGAGTCTCAACAGGGAGTGTTTTTCCATTTATGAGTTACTGAATCGTAGAATTGTTTTAATGGGTAATAATGCTTCCTGTAAAGTTTTTGGTAAAGGTACAATCCGGATCAAAATGTATGATGGTATCATTAGAACACTCACTGACATTAGACATGTTCCTTATTTGAAGAAAAATCTCATCTCTTTAGGCACTTTGTATTCTCAAGGGTGAAGTTCTCAGCTAAAGGTGGAGTTTTGAAAATTTCTAAAGGTGCTTTTGTATTGATGAAAGCTTGCAGGTCTAGTAGTTTGTATGTTTTGCAAGGATTTACAGTAACAGTGGCTGCGGCAGTCTCTACTGATGGTGACATTACAAAATTGTGGCACATGCATTTAGGACATATGGATGAGAAAGGTTTAACGTTGTTAAGTAAGAGAGGCCTACTTTGTGGTCAAAGTACTGATAAGATGGACTTTTGTGAGCATTGTATCTTTGGGAAGTATAAACGAGTCAGTTTTAATTCTCCAGTTGTTCAAAAAACTAAAGGTACTTTAGATTATATTCATTCTGATCTTTAGGGGCCCGCTCGTGTTCCATCTAAAGGTAGTGCCTGGTATATGTTGACTTTTATTGATGATTATTTAAGGAAGGTTTGAGTGTATTTCTTGAAACATAAAAATGATTTTTTCTTAACCTTTAAGCAATGGAAAGTTTTGACTGAAAAGCAGTCAGGAAAACATGGCAAGCGACTACAAACATATAATAGTTTGGAATTTTATGGAGGTGAATTCAATGCATTTTGTAAGAATGAAGGAATTGCTCGACATCATACTGTCAGAATGACTCCGCAACAAAATGGAGTTGCCGAATGCATGAACTGGACTCTTTTAGAAAGGGCTCGGTGTATGATCTCTATTGTAGGGTTGACACTTGATTTTTGGGTAAAAGCCATTGCTATAGCTTGATACATCATCAACCGCTCTCCTTGTGCTCCTCTTAATTTCAAGACTCTAGAGGAAGTTTAGTCAGGTACTCCTGCTGATACTCTACTTTAAGAATATTTGGGTGTCCAGTATATATGCATGTAAACGAGGGAGAGTTAGAACCTAAGGCTAAGAAATGTATTTTCCTTGGTTATGCTTCAGGGGTGAAATGATATTGTTTGTGGTGTCCTGATCCCAAGTCAACTAAATTTTTAATTAGTAGGGATGTTACATTTGATGAGTCCTCTATATTGTATCCTAGAAAAGAGTCTCGTAATCCTTGTAATTTAGAAAAAGAGGATAGTACACAGAAACAGGTGGAGTTAGAGATTGGTAGTTCAGATCCTTCACAGACGTCTTCTAAACATCAGACAGATCAAAATGATGAACCAGATCCTGATCATGTTCAAGATGACTAGAAGAAGAAAAACATTCCATAGCCAGAGATAGACTAAGACGAGAGATTCGACCACCACAGAGGTATGAAATTTAGTTTCATATGCTTTATCAGTAACATAGGAAACAGGTGGAGACAATGAACCTTCCATATATACAGAGGCAGTTTCAAATGTTGATGCTGATAAGTGGGTGGTGGCCATGAATGAAGAAATGGAATCTTTGCATAAGAATGATACTTGGGTTCTGGTGAAGCCGCCAAAGGGTAAGAAAATTGTTGGCTACAAATGGGTCTTTAAAAGAAAAGAAGGTACTTCAAGTATTGAAAATGCAAGGTATAAGGCACGTTTAGTTGCAAAGGGCTACAATCAGGTACAAGGTGTTGATTTTAATGATGTTTTCTCACCAGTGGTGAAATATAGCTCTGTTCATGTATTACTTGCATTGGTTGCCATGTTTAATTTGAAATTAGAACAACTTGACATTAAGACAGCATTCCTTCATGGTGAATTAGATGAGTAGATTTATATGAAACAACCTGAAGGTTTTGAAGTTGTAGGAAAGGAAGACCAGCTGTGTTTGTTGAAGAAATCCTTGTACGGGTTGAAGCAGTCCCCAAGATAGTGATACAAGAGGTTTGATTCATTTATGTTAGGTCATAATTTCTCCAAGAGCATGTATGATAGTTATGTTTATTTTCGAAAGTTAGATGGTGGCTCATTCATCTATTTATTATTATATGTTGATGATATGCTTATTACTGCTAAGAATGTCAGAGATATTCACCATTTGAAGGCCTTATTACATGGTGAATTTGAGATGAAAGATTTGTGAGTAGCAAATAAAATTCTTGGCATGGAGATAAGACGTGATAGAGAAGCTGGTAAATTATTCCTAACCTAATAAAGTTTTGGAGAGATTTGGCATGCGAGATGCCAAAGCAATTAGTACTCCTCTTGTTAGTCATTTTAGACTATCTGCTGCTCAATCACCATAGTCATAGGAAGAGGTAGATTATATAGCACGAGTTCCGTATTCTAGTGCTATCGGCAGTATTATATATGCAATGGTATGTACTCGTCCTGATATTTCACAAGCTGTTAGTGTCGTTAGCAGATATATGGCCAATCCTGGCAAAGAACATTGGCAGGCGGTGAAATGGATTCTCAGATACTTAAAGGGCACTTCAAACTTTTGTTTGGAGTTTGGTAGAACGAGCAACACTTTGGTTGGTTTTGTAGATTCAAATTATGCCGGTGATCTCGACAAACGCAGGTCTTTGACAGGTTATGTATTTTGCATTGGAGGTTGTGCCGTTAGCTAGAAAGCTACTCTACAACATGTAGTAGCTTTATCTACTACTAAAGTAGAATATATGGTAGTTATTGAGGCTATCAAAGAAGCATTATGGTTAAGAAGTTTATTTAGAGAGTTATCCCTTCATCAAGGGGTTACTACTGTTTATTGTGACAGTCAGAGTGCTATTCATTTGACGAAAGACTAGATGTATCATGAAAGGATGAAGCATATTGATGTGAAGTATCATTTTATTCGGGATACTATTACAAAGAAGAAGGTCCTTATTCAGAAGATCAACATGAAGGATAATCCTACTGACATGTTTACGAAGGTTCTTCCAGTTTACAAGTTCAAGTAGTGCTTAGACTTGATTGGCGTTTATAATTAGTGATATAGCCCTTTTGGGGCATTGTCAGAGAAGGTGGAGCAGATCACTAATTGTTCAGGACCAAGTTAAGGTGGAGATTTGTTGCATGCGCATGCCTTGGCCCCTTCATTTAAGTCAAAAATAATGACCACCGTTGCATGCCTTTGCCTCTTCCATTTAAGTCAACAATAATGGCCACTGTTGCTTGCCTTGGCCTCAAAGATATAGATTGAAGAAATGGACAAATGCTTGGACTTTAGCTATAAATAGAAGGCATGGTTGGAGATTTAAAAAATCACCTCACTCCTTTCTACAAATCCTCTCATCCTTTCTTTAGTTATTTTCTGTATATTTGATGAGTTTTGAAAGCCTTTTGTTCTAGCTTTTGTACTTGTATACATTCTCCATATATTAGTAAAATTGCTTACCCTCCAACCGTAGACATAGGTCATATTGATCGAACCACTCAAATCTTTATGTTATGTCCCATTTTATTTTTTCTATTTTTATTTTTGTTATTATTTTTCAGGCTATTAAATTCAATCGGTATCCGATTCAAGGGTATTTACCTTAACAAAACTTAAGAAAATTCACCTACTGACAAGGAATTGTCTGGTATAAGAAATTGCATGTGCAACTAAGAAATGCAGTTGATACCCATTTTAGAGCATAACGGAAAATCATTTTGGTCTGTTAAGATACAAGGATGTCCTAACAACTAAATGAATGCAAGAGTTTGATAAAATTTTCAATACAGCTCTTTATTTAGGAGAAAAAAATATATTCTAAAATGCCAGTTAAAAAACAGATCCTAACTTTAGGTAACATGGACTATTCACCAATTAAAAATGATGAGCACAATGCACAGTTTAATCCATAAGCTCGGAATGTTCAAACCTTTATCGACAAAAATAAGTGTGCAACATCCGTCTATGACCAATTTACAACAACTAAAGGCAAGAACTAACTCAGAACGTCGAATTTGTTATTACGAATAAAGAAACTTATCATATCATTAGCTAGAAACACTACATGAAAACAACACATTTTGCGACGTTTAAAAAAAGGTCACAAAATGTCAAAAAAAATCGCGAAATGTCTTCTGTGACGTTTTAAAAAACGTCACAAAAGTTGTGGTATAGGCAAAAGATTTCTACGACGTTTTCCACAAAATGTCATGGAAAACACGGATATTCCGCAAAGTTTTAAAAAACGTTACTAAAAGATTGGTCTTTCTACGATGTTTTTGGAAACGTCGCAGAAAGTGACATTCCGCGACGTTTTTACTTCCGCTACATTTTTAGGACGTCGCGGAATTAAATGCACCATTAATTGAACAAATCCCATCGATAAATATAAGAATTCTAACTATAGCACTATTTGGACTTATGTGTCTTGATTGTTCAAAATGTTCCAAAAGTAAGGAATGTAAGGTGGAAACAAAAATCTGATATATAAAACTTAGGCAACACCAACTCCCTTGCCCTTCTTCCTCTGGATCTTCTTCATGTAAGCTAATAAACATCCACTGCCAAATTGTTCTTCAATATGCGAGTCAAGTTTGCGAGTTTGTTGTATCTTCTCCAGTTTCCTCATAACATGATTACTTTTCTTCGCTTCCTCAGTTGTAGCTTCTCCTTAGAACCAGCCAAAACATGGAGACAACAGAACAAACAGAAAGAAGAGATTCTATGTTAGGGAATTAATCAACAAGTATAAATCGAATTAAGTTGAACAAACAATAAAACGTCAATATTACCTTCAGGTGTTATTGATAAATCGATTATAATTAAGGTCAAGCAATTCCAAGCTATTCAATCTCTTAACTTCTTGGCCATCTTTGTAAGATCGAAACACTTAGATAATTAGACAGATTCACTTATCCAGTAATTCTTTTGCTCATATTCGAATTTCAAGATGTAAGTGAAGTAGTTATGAAAATCATATGTTTATAATTTCTCCAAAGATTGATTAGACAATGCAACATTACCTTTTGAAGTCTCAAATTCGTTTATCTCATTGTCACCCAATTACAACTCCTCCAAGTGAATTAAAGCATTCAATTCTAGAAAACAAAGAAGGAAGCTTAGTGAAGTAAGAACATATAATTTCCTGAATCTTAATAATCATATTAAATTACTAGTAGACAAAAGAGAAATGCTTCTTTTTACTTGTCACGTTTATGGATCCCTTTATTTCATTGTTTTCAAGATTCAAGGTTTTCAGAGATAAAGTCAATTGAGCGATGATAAAGTACTAAAATCAATTTGATTAAAACTAGCTTAAGTCAAGGAACTCCAGATTATTTAACATCGACCCTCCTCCAACACCTGAGTTTAGAATGATTACATGTGTTAATTATTAGTTAATGTTATACCTTTAAGATTACATAGTACTTAGCTAAATAAATTAAGAGGTTAAACAAAGAAATCATTTGATACTGTGGAATGATTTAAAACCTTTGATTTCGTTCGATTCTAAGTACAACTTGTTCAATCTTGTGAGATTGCTAAGATATGACAATTTAGATAAAGTCAATATGAATAAAAAATGGAGGATGTGTACATGGAATTATGATTTAGATACGAACATATTCTTACAATTAAATTTCAACTACCTTTTAAATCAAAATTTCCATTTAATCTATTCTCGGATAGATCCAACGATATTAAGGATGAAAGACTACCTAGAGATGCTAGTATGTTGTGGTTGAAAATGTTACCTATTAAATACAATTTTACAAGTTCTCAGAGTGTTTCAGAACCTGCAAGGGAAGGGGTTTGTTAAGTATATCAGCCACGACCATAGAGCTTTAGAGCTTCAAGGAATTTCTGATGCTCTTCTTCTGTCCTCAAAATCCTCCTGCATAACACCACAATAAAGTTATTTACAATTTCCTTCCACTTTTATTCAGCAGATCGCTTTCAGGAGATCTGTCAAGATGCAAGTGTCAGACTCATATCAAATCAAATTCCAGAAGGCTGTTCTTATAGGTCTATCAGACAAACTACCAATTGAAGTAAAAGGCAAAGGTATTCTCAGTAAAGAGAAAGCTCTTATCCATACTGTCAAAGCTTTCCTAGCTGAATCAAAATCATAAGTTGTGAGGAAAAAGAAAACAATTCTTAGACTCAAGAAATTCTATGCATCGTATTAATTTACTGCTAGCGATTACAGTTTAATGCTTAGCTTTAATCTAAGAAACAGCTAATTAGATGCATCATCATGTATCCACGGTCAGCATTACTACTAGAAGCAAGACAAAACTGCTATAACTCCCTGCAAGTGACATAAAGATTAAACAAGAAACAAAGAAAAAAGCAGCTGAAATTTAAAACCAGCTACTGGGATCACTCAGATGCAGTTTAAAACACAAAAAAAAACACTTCTAAAACCAATGTTTGTTTTAACAAAAAGGGGCTGACCCATCAACCAAAACTCTAAAAGAAACAAACTTTAATTGATTCCCAAGAGTATAATATGATCTATCCTAAAAAGCATCAGTCTCTGGAAACTTCAATCATAAACCCAACCACGCAAAAGAAACAAAGACCAAAATAAAAACAAGCCAAACACAGACAAATCGCCACCAAAAAGGGGTAACAAAATTGAGATCGGAATGACTGTTGCTTTTAATGCATGTTGAAAAAGGAAAGAAAAGGGATTACAGAAAGTTGACCTCACCTTCAAACCCATTCTTTGGAATTCGAATTTGCAGTCCCAGTTGAGAAAGGTTACACAAACAATAGTGTGATGAAGTCGACATTTATAGTGCTTTGTGTATGTGTAGTGAAGATGTCGTGACAGGTACGAAGGATGATGAGATAGAGATAGAGGATGGTACGAGACGCATATACGAGACGAGACGCACACACGAAGGACGATGGAGCAAATCTGGAGGAGGAAGAAAATGAAGGAAACAGCACACAAAATGAAGTTGGGGGGGGGGGGGGGGAGGACGAAAAAGCAAATCTGGCCGAGGAAGAAAACCAAGGAA
>JAOQMP010000003.1:6528776-6543387 GCA_027563575.1 Erythroxylum pedicellare
TTAAGTCAAAATATACCATTCCAGGATCATCACTTCAAATCGAAAAACATAAATAAAAGGCCAAGGAATATCAAGATCCGTCCACATGATAAAGCGAAGGCTTAGGAGACGCCAACTTTTACCCTTGAAACATAACATAGAAGAAGAATGAAAATGACATTCAAGAAGAGCACGTCGCAGTTTTCTTATTACCACTTCAACTGCTACACTCAAGTGTCTCCGTGCAAGCAAATTTCTGATGGGTGAGATCAAAATGCCCCATGCACAAAGAAAATTCCCATTCAATCTGTAATATTAGTTTAAAATTAATATGAGCAAATCAACTTGTTACCGCTACTTCTACAAACAAAACCCCAAGAAACTACCCATTGATCTATTAGATGGCAGATAAATCCTAAAGAGCTTCCCATCAACAAACCACAATCATGGCAGGGAGGGTTCTCCATACCACTGACGAGACATTGCACCAATTTTCTTAGCAAAGTCATCCCCCTCTTCATCATCCACATATTCTTCTTCAACATCTGCATTTTCACCCTCTTCGGCGTCAGGGACTTCACCTTCATCATAGCTGTAGTCCCCTTCATCGCCTTCCTCATATTCATAATCCCCATCCCTTTGATCTTCACCATTGTAGTCATGATCTTCAGTTACATTATCAAGAGTCATTCCATCCTCACTCCCAAGTTTATTTAAGTTAGGTGAATGAGAAGATTGACCACGAAACATTTCCAACTGTTCTGCAGCAGGACCACTAGCAACAGCTGCCACAGACTTGGAATGTCCCTTGCCTTTAATCACATGGCTTCTATCATCCTTTGCACCATAAGGAAAACTAGATTCTAACTCTGCAACAGCTGCATTATCAGAGCTACAATTCAAATCTTCCTCTCTCTCATTTTGCTTATTGCAGTGGTTACTAGCAGATGATGCTCCACAATCAGAAGCAGCTACTGCAGCTTCTCTTTTTCTCTTGAGAATCTCACTGAGAGGCATTGGCCCTTCAAATGACAAATCACTAGCAGAAGGTAGAGAATCTTCCACATGTTTCCGCTTTCCCAGTGATTGTTGTGCACTGCCCTCTGCATGCTTTGTAACTTTCAACTCAGCAAGACTTTTCGGACTGGCAAAGTCAGCGCTCTTCTGATCCATAATGTCTCTTCCCATCCACAGATGTCTAAAGTTGATACCTTCATTATTGTAATCTTCTTCTACTCTAGATTTTAGTCTATCACGGAATCTTCCTTGATGGGAAGAGATTTGTGAACCACCAGATGATAATCTGCCCCAATTCCTACCCTTATCCCTTTCATCACTGCCGCTGTTCAGAGATCTTCCAGGAAGCTTTATTCTACCTTGAAGACGACTACCAGTGGAGCTCTCACGATGAGAATTTCTTCTTGACGAAGCCTGATAACCTCGCTCCTCAATATGGTCATTAGGAACAGAATCTTGACTTACAACTGATCTCAAGCCATTATTGACTCTCCGATGTTTTGATAAACGGTAACGCAGATCTGATTCATCAATATGTTCAGGGCTATTAACTTTTCCATAAGCTCTCCTTTCCCGATGTACTGGCCCCCCCAGCATTCTCTCTGATGAAGCCCTTTGCTGTTCCCATGCACGTTGCCCCTGTATGTGCTCAAAAGAGTCATAGGCTCTTGGATCACGATATTTTTCTAGGTCAATATTAGTCATTGAGCCATAATCAGCCATATGACCAAGTTCATATTCATCCACAGAATTCAACTTACGTCCTTCAGGATCTTCACCATGATAATAATCAGAATCCCTCAGTTCATCATCCACAAGAACATCAAATCCAGGAGAGGACTCCCTCAACAAGTCATCATAATCCTTACCATTCTGGAAACTTTGGTCATCAGCTGCTTGGGATAGATGCAAACGGTTGGTACGACTTGGATTTCCATTAACTGGAGTAATTATTGGTATATACCTAGGAACCTCATCGTCCACTAGTTTCTCTTTCAATGCATTTCTCTCAACACCAGTACTATTTCTCAGTGGAGCAATTCCAGCTTTTGGTGTCAGTTTAGCTCCTATTTGCACGTTCGCCGCCTTTGAGAGTATATTCTGCTCTTCAGTGCGACTTTGAAGACCACCAAAATGCTTGCCTTTAGGCTGGGCTTCAGAACTTGAAGCAGCTACATTTGCTTGTGAAACTTTAACGCTAGAAGTATTTGGTCCATGCGAAAAAGCACATCTATCGCCTTTCAAGCAGAGGCCCTTCTGGAAGAAAACACAAGGCACTGCTTGTTTACTTGAATTATAAGGAGTATGTGTAGGAGGTGCCACTATAGTTTGTAATGGAGGCAAAGATGATCCAGCAGATGCTGTTGCTGCTGGGACTCCAAATAAACCATCAAGGGGCTGAAAAAGGAAATCAAATTGATTATTGTCTTTTACTTTAAAACAGATGAAGTATATTTGAGAAAAATCCATTAAAAATACCAGGAACTTACTGGATGGCGGAACCCGCACTTTGGATTCAGGCAATTTCCATTCAACCAAAAATAGCAATCCCTGGGGTTAACCCGGGCATATTCACTATGGCGGTACTCACACTCACTTCCCTGTTACGATAAGAGATAAGCACAGATCTTAATAAAAGTTGATGAATAGAGAAGATAACAAAATTTCACTGCATCGCAGCATAAATCAAAATCATCAATTCACATTACATGGTAGGACACAGATTCAAAAGTTAAACAGCAAAATGCATTTCTTTCACACAGTTCACGAAAGATGGTAAACCATCTAAACAATGAACTGACATATACCTTATGCAGACAAACAACCCATCCAACTGTGTTAAAAAAAAATTTTCACTTACTTCTACAAAAAAGCACACTTCTCAGAAATCCCACCTATGAGTCACGAGTAAGTATTACTGATGCTATCACTTCTCATCTGATATTTACCGGTGATTATAAACAAATAAACAATGTTCATAAGCCCTACTTCAAACCACATTGGTTTGGACCCATAGACATCATACGTCTTTAACAAATTAGACGGTTCTCTTCTCTTCAACTGATCAAAGCAAGTAACAATATAGGATTAACCATGAAGAACCATGACCAAGTTAAACATGATAATAAAATAACTTATTTTCCCCAAAAAAAATTACTTACCAAATATAAAGAATTTCTTTATTGACCTAAGACGATCTAAATCAGATTAAAACAACTAAATCGTAAATCTGAAACCCTAATTAAGCTTAGCCCCAAACGTTCCTAAAAAATCCATTGAAATAAATCCGTATAACTTCACACCACCAAAATTTCAAAAAAAAAACAGAGAGACAAATTTGTGTGTGCGTGTGCGTGTCTATATATATATATATAAAGAAGGGAGCCAAAAAGAGAACCTTTTTGCAGGTTAAAGGAGAAGCCAGAAAGTAAACACAATCCGTGTTCCTTTTCAAAGCTTCTTCCTCCGATGAAAGTGGCGCCGCTTCCGTAGCCGGTGGTTGTTGCCGTTGTTGCTGCTGCTGAGTCGCGGCGGCCATGGTCTATGAGGCTTTCGATAACAACAGATTCAATGCACCGAAAATCAGATCCAACTTCAGAGAGAGTTATATCGAAATTGAGGGTCCCAATATAAAAATTACCAGATTTCCTCAAATTTGAGGATTTTCGTGAGAGAAGCCGCCGCGAAGAAGATATAGAGAGTAGAAGAAAGAAAGTGAAGAGGGCGAGAGAGAGAGAGAGAGAACGAGAACGGCGAGCTAAGGGTTTTTGCTTTTCATATTTGAATATTATTTTCTCTCTCCCAATCCTTTTGGGATGTGTGTATTCTAAATTTCTAATCTCAGTTTAAGAGAAATGATAGAAGATGATTAACTTAACATATCAAGTGTTGGTATAAATAAATAATATAGGGTCAAAGTTTCACATTTAATATTTTTTATAAAAAAATTAAATAACCCTAATGACTATGTTACATAATGAAAAATAGAGAGTAGAGAATTCGTCCTTTAGATCTTTTAACAATGTATAATATAATAGTTGTTGCATCATTCTCACTGATCCTGTTACATTTGTCAACAGTCCATTCCTAAAGATGAAATGAGCACGGTCGTTAGACTTTGTAAGCAAAATGGAGTTAAAGATGAGTTAGTAATATCGGAAGAATCAATAACAAAATCAAGAGTTAAGAAGTTCAAAAAAATACTTCAATCTTATATAGGATGACATGGAATTTTAAGAGATAATAGAGGTTAATGACATTATAACTAATTAAGTTAGGCAGAATGTGCAAGAAGACTTTTATTCTTAATGAATTATTTTATGTTAGAAGCATAAACTTCGGCAGCCCACTACTTATATTTTGGGCTTGTTTAAATCTTTTAGGATTAATGAGCTATATTTTAGAGATATTAATTTGGGTTTTAATTATTTCGGTGAAAGGCTCATGTTTAAAGACTTTTTACGTATTAGGGTTTCTTTTTTTCTAGGAATATAAGTACATCATAATAAGCATTGTTTAGGGGTTAAATTGGATTAATAACTAATTCTACAAGGGAGGATTTCTTGTCTTCTTTTATTGCATCAAGAATATAATTCTTATCAAGGTAAATACTTGTTGCGCATTTCTATTTTTGTTTTCAAATTAACCTTATTATATGTGTTTCTTTCCATATATTGATTGAAAATTCATTATGGTTGGGATTTCATCTTGTTCATATTCTATCCAAAGTTTGTGTTAAAGATGTTTCAGGTTCTTTATCCTTGGGATTCTGCATTAATTGGTATCAGAGCATGGATTGAGATACTCCTTATTTATCTTGTATTTATATGTTGTTATTACCGTTATTTTTCATTAGAATTCGAAATTAAGATTCATCTTGTTATTGTGTTTTTCTATTAAAAAAATAAGTAGCTGGAAAAGATGAAAACAACTGCTACCGAAAAAAAGGTCAAAAACAAAAAAAATGAAAATACTAGTAATAAAAAGACAAAACAGTTGTTACTGATTTTAAAAAAATCAATTAAAAGAAAAGGGACAAATTCTATCTTTGGGGTTGAGGTAATTATAGGATTTTTTTTGTTAGCTTCCTATTTTGTTTAGTATTTTTACATCTTTGCATCCAAGTTGACTTTTCCACTAGGAAAATTTCAATTTTCGCATTTGTGCATTAGTTTCATCATTTTTCTTCATTATAAGTTGTTATTTTTATCTCATTTTTTTGGTTTCCGTTTACACCATAATTAACAAATTAATTTTTGTTAATTTAAATTCTGTATTTTTTTTAGGCATCATACATCATTTCCTCTTGTATGCCCATTTTGCCTTCATTCATTTTTGTATATTTGGTCATCGTCTTTCTTAAGTATTTTCATTGCATTCCTAAATCTTAATTTGTTGTTTGTGTAGTATCTTGACTGGAAATTGAATTCTGAAGTACGATTGAGGACAACAGTTTGAGTGAAAAAAGACTTGAGTGTATAAGCTTAAAAGAGGGTAAAAGCCAATTTTGAGTGAAACACGAGTGGGGTGAAACACGTAAAGGAGTGACTTGTGAGGTTATCTTTTTATTTTTAACTATTTTCTTGCAGCTTTTTATTATAAGAATGGTCAATAAAAGGGATGGAAAGGAAACATTATAAAAGGAGGACGACAATGTGCCTGATTTAAAAGTAATGTATAAGGCATTCATAAATGAATTCAAGAAGTTATCTACTGGGATGGACGGGATGGGTGAGAGAATTAATGAAACCAGTAAAATCCAAAACCGTAGTAGATCAATTTAAGTCATAAGCATCAGTAAGAAGAATTAGAAAGAATGTATGACGAATATGAACATGAAGTGCAATCCGTGAGGGGTAGAGTAAGGAGGGAAGAAAGAGTGGAGAGAAAAGATAGAAACATTAATGTCATCTATAACACCCCATACCCGATAATGAAATTAACATACCGAGTGTTACCACATTCTTAAATACTTAATACTTCAAACTACAACATTTTCTATTTAAAACCTCATTAATATGGCAATTACTATTTACTTTCTAAAATTTTGACAGAGTTTCTTCTATATTTACTTAAAACCTCCTGCAAGAAACTTCAATAAACTTCTCATGCATGTTAATTAACTATCCATCTCCAAGTCAAATTCCTTGACAAAATAATTTATCCATCCTCCAATACATGTCAACACATTTACACCAGATTTCATACATAGCTTTCATTCATTTATATATAATTCACAATAAAATCCTGTAAGGTCCTTCACTTCTTTATGTGTACATGGCATAACCAAAAACAAAATAAAAATTTGTAGTACATCCACCTCTAATTCTTTTCGAGATCCTTTATGTGACTTTTGTCTTGTAGTAGATCTACCACATCTTTCTTCTAATTCTCTTCAAAACCTACGCATGGAAAGAAAATCCACACGCTAAGCTATAGGCTTAGTGGTGTTCAAGCAATTATATTTCTCTTTCAATTCAATTCATTCAACCAAAACATGCATAATATATATTATATAATATTTTTCACATATAAATATCTTCATTTATTTATAAGCATAAATAGGCATTTAAAATCAAGTTATGAAATACAAACATGAATCTATTTTAATAATTCATATCTAATTACACAATGATCAATAAATTGTATATTCAATTACTAATTTTATTTGAAGTTCTTTAATCATTAATTATGTATTTATCTCCTTTCTGTAATTGCCCCAAAGTAAAATCCATTAGAATTGTATCACCGAGCCGGATAAGCAGGATTTTAAAAAAAATACAAGATCGGGTTCTCGGAACCATAAGATCCATTTTTATATACATTTATATTAAAACTGAGCTCTCGAAACCATGCAGTTCATAACTCAAATCAAATATCTTACACTAGAATCTAGCTCTCAAAACTATACAGTCCGGTAACATATATCATGAGGCAATACTGCTAACTCCCTAATTGGCATGCCAACCTTATCAAATTCCTCCAATTCCTATTTACTTTACTAGGGGCAAATCTAATTAAATTCCATTGAAATTTTATAATAAAAGCTCATAATAACCAATTCAAGCTATTTCCTATTCGGCCAAAGTAATTGTCATTCTTTAATGTTATATTTTTTTCTTTCGTTGTTAGTTTTAATTTATTCCATACTACATTTAAGACATATTTATCTCACCAATAAATCAAAAATAATATTTATATCAAGTTTCTCAATTCAAACATAATGTATGCTAATGAAGTACAAATTATAAGTTCAAAATCTAAATTAATCACATATACTGCTTCATTTAACATCCAGTTAAATATTTTTAAGAACAAGTTCATCAAGCCCAAATTTTACTCAAGAACTCTAAATTACCTAATACACAATTTTTAGGAAAAAAAATAGAATTGCAAGAACACATACCAAATTGATGTCCAAATCTTCAAATTAAATTTTCATAAACTTCAATTTTCTCATCAATTCCTTATTTCTTCTCTTTCTCTGTCTCTCTCTCCTTCAATTCAACTTCATAATATTGCATAACAAATTCAATTTCATGCACTTTATTTATCAATGCATGCAACTACACCAAAATCATGTACTGAAAATAATTAAAATTCCATTAATTCACCTTATAAATTTTTGGATATTATTCATCAAGAAGATTCATATACCTTTTCTTCATCTTTTTTTTTTTGTTGATATGGTGGGTTTAGGGACCCTAGGTTGATGATTTAGTGTTTAACAAGTGATTTGGGGGTTAAAACTAAAAAAAACTGGCTTGAAAATGTAAGAATTGAAAGAAAAATGGAGAAGAAAGGAGGGAGGTATTCTCGGCAATCCTTAGTGAAGAAGAGAGGGTAAGTGGCCAACAAAATGACATAAATGTCATGTGGTCCCTAATTAAAAGTGTTCCATTTTTTTTTCCAAAATTAACTTTTTTTATCCAAAATTAACTTTTTTTAATTCATTCTTTCCTTTTCTCAATGAAAAATACCCATAAGAAAAATATCAACTTCATATAAAGACCTTAATTAACATCATTTATTTCCATTAATATTTTCAGGTTTGATTTTCACTCTTTCTCAAGTCAAACTTTAACCATTGGTTAACTCTTGGTCAAACCCTCAAAACAAACTCGTTTAGAGCGCTAATTTGATTCTCGGGCTGTCCTTGAACAATATTATCTGATGCCAAATAAAATAAAATGCAGTTTGGATCCCGGGTGTCATTATTCACCTCGGGATATACTATTCATGACCCAAAAGGTACTATTCGTGAAATCGAAATTTTTAGGGTGTTATAATTCTTTCCCTCTAATATAAAATTTTGTCTTCAAAATTTACCTATGTCAAATAGTCGTAGATAAAACTTTCTCATGGTTTCTTCTAGTTCCTACGTAGTTTACTCAACATTATGGTTTGTCCATAGTACTTTTACCAGTAGAACCGTCTTGTTTCTCAGTTGTTTTGTATCTTTTGCTAGAATCATCACCAGCTTCTATTCATAAGTTAGATTTGGTTGTATTTCAGTATCTTCCAGTTTATAATGTGTGATGGATCATACCAATATTTTCTCAACTTAGACATATGGAAGACATCATGAATTTTTTTTCTGTATCTTGTGGCAATGCTAATCTATAGGCTACTAGTCCCACATGCTTAATGATCTGAAATGAACTAATGAATATAAGGCTTAACTTACCCTTATTGTCAAATCGAAACAAATTCTTAATTAATAGAACCCTTACTATATTGTTGTATACCATCATTCAAAAAAACTTGTAACAATGCAAAAAATGTTTACCATATGTTGAGTTTGTATATAATAGGGTTGTGCGTTCTACTACGTCTTATTCATCTTTTAAAATTGTGTATGGTTTTTATCCTTTGGCTGCTTTAGATGTTTTGCCCTTACTGACTAAAGAATGTGATAATTTTGAGGCAAAGAGAAAGACATATTTTGTTAAGGATTTACATACCAAGATTTGAGCTGATATAAAGGGAAAAAAATTAGCAATATGCTAGGCAAGCCAATAAGGGGCCATGAAAGTTACCTTTAAACTTGGAGATTGGGTTTGGGTACATATGCATGAAAATAGATTTGTTGCCTAAAGGAAATCAAAATTACAACTTAGAGGAAGTAGACCTTTCCAAGTGTTGAGCAAATCAATGACAACGCCTACAAGCTCAATTTACCAAGTCATTATGGCAATACTGGTGTTACTTTTAATGTTGTTGATTTATCTTTATTTGATATAGGTGTTTCGAGGATCAATCCTTTCGAAGGAGGAGAAAATGATGGAGATTAGCTTGCATTAACGCTCACTAATCTATTATAAGGAATTAGAGGCCTATGACAAGAGCAAGAATTAAGCATACGAAGGAAGCTTTGCAATAGTTGATCATGGACATTCAAGATAATATGGCTGTTGTCAAAGATTCTAAGGTATTACTAAGATTAATTCTTTAGGCATAAGATGATGAACAAAGCATAATGTATGAAAAATAATGCTTGGAGCCCAACATGTAAGAATGATCCACATGTTTGTTTTTAGTGAAGTCCAATCTGCATATTTCATTTTAAAAAGGTTAAAGATGTGGGATTAGATGCAAAATTTAATGTTTTGACTTTCTTTCACTAATTATTATTAGTTATCAAGTTATTTTCATAAAGATTTCAAATTTAAAGTTGACTAAGGGTAATTTGTATCCATTAGTTAAGGGAATCCTTCCTAACTAAGTCATTTCTATTTAGTTATATTTTGGAATAGTAAAGAAGACATTTTGTTATAGGATTTTGATCTTTTGGTGCCTATTTAAGTAGGCAATTTGGTGTATTACAAAAATAATCCTATCATCAATAAAATTTGAGTGTTTATCTGTAATGAGAGCTTTCTCTTGGTTCTTTAGTCAATAACTTAATCTGGTCTCTTCAAGATAACTTGTAGTGATTAACTTATAATTTTGGTTACATTTAACAAATTTAGTTAAGGTCGGATTCTTTGCTTGCTTCAAGAACAATTTTAAGGTTTCTTTTTCTTTCTCATTAATCAATCAATTCGGTAAGTCAGAGACAAAGAGCTCTTTAAATCAGACAACAAAACTTATACAAAGAAAGAATCCTAGTGATTCTTGAGAGATTTCAGGACCTGAATTATCCTTATCCAAAGGAAGATGAGCAAAATGTCGATACTGAATGAGATTGCAGGACCTGAATTACGTAGTTGGTGATGTCAAGACACGAGAAGATGACGTAGGAATAGAATCAAGAGAAGCTTCCCCTTAGAATTACTTGACCAGGAAATTGTCACAAGTTACCATCTTGAGTTTCTTAAACTTTGAACAGATTTGATATACATAAACAGTAAATCATGAAACAAAAGCAAGGTTGATCCATATCTGACAAGGAGTGAAATACAAAAAGCATCCTCACTTTCTCAGTTGCCTGGGGTCTTCTTATGAGCACCAACCACAGCAGGAAAATGAATAGGGCATGTGACCAGTTCTGCGGATATAGTCGGCTTGTTGCTCGGCTTTTGCAGCATGCCGATCTCTCTTTGCTTCTGCTGCTACTCGCTTCTCTTCTGCCTTGTGCCTGACTGATGCTAGTTTATTCATAATCCTATCCTGGGCCTCTGCTCTCATCCTTTCAACCTCCACCTGAGAAGCAGAACTCACTAAACATTTAATTGTGCTAAAAATTTGTATATATGTATCTTTCTAAATTAAATTCATAATCCAGGGTTGGAATTCTGCAATATAAGTAAAGCATAAGGTTTCTCACTATGAAATGGACAAACTTTTCATCATATGGAAGCAAGAAAAGGTTAAGGTTAATCTGTTGTTGTAATGTTGATTTTGAGACCATATCAGTAGTTGTTTATTTTCTGTGTTGTTCCTGCAGAATTAGATGCATGGAAATCTAGTTACTCAGGTCAGAAGGCGTCATATCATGCAGCACCAGGCATTTATATTAGATTGTTTCTCGAAATTACTGACATTTAGAGAAGGCTTTTAGAGATTTTAACTGAAGCAATGTGGCTCAACATCAATTCGGATCTTAATGTTTTAAATTGAAATTCTAAAGAGATACAAGATGAAGAATCTGGCAAGAAAAGCATATACAAGATAACCATTAAACCATCATTCCACATTGGTCACATATAAGGACTGTCATTAATACACACTCTTTACATACTTTTCAAGTCAATCATGACGCACACCTACTAAGAAAATTTGGCAGAAATAATGAGCGTGGTTATACCAGTAGACAGTTAGTGACAATAGTATAAAGTACCTCAATCTTTCTCATCTCTGCCTCTGTTTTTGCTTTTTGATGATTTTCCCATGCTTGAATTTTTACCTCTTCACGTTTGAACCTGAAAAAGTCGCAGTCATAATTACCATTCCAGTTTTGTGAGAACCTACAATAAATATTCTATCCAGTGCTTCAAGAATGTCTCTATTTCAATCAACCAACACAGACAGATTACTATCTTACAGCCTTTTTAGTTCAGTCAAGCATTTAATTAGTCCAAGTAGAAGTCCCACAGAAAAGGCGTAGGGTTATCAACATTGAAATATTTAAGCGAGAATTGAAAGAAGCGAACCAAAAGAAGGAATCAAGTAAATTAGAAACTTAGAACAAAATACCTTGCCAAATATTTAGCCTTCTCTGCCTCCTCCCATGCAGCTGCACCCGTTTCAATCACGCTTTTATTTGGTTGTTCTGACGCTACATACACCAAAGAAGTAGATGAATCCTTATCATACTCCTCTTTACTAGCCCAGGCAGCAATGTTAACCTTACCGAGCTGTGTCCCCAGCATCATTATCTCTCTCCTAGTTTTCATTTGCATCTCTCTTGTTGACAACTCATTCTTTGGACCAAGATGATCAATAGGAGCATTTGTTGGAAATGAAGCTTCTAGGGCTCTGTCAGGACTTGATGGCCTAGATGAAGTTGGACTACGAATTGGTGTTGATGCCCTTACTGGTGTTGTTGTCCTGGATGGTTCTTGACTGGTAATAGGAGTCATTTCTGTACCCATATCTCGCATTGAGACAGATCTAGCTGTTGAAGAAGGTGGAATAAACGTAGTTGCACTACGCATCGCCAAAGACGAATTGTGTTTGCTATTACTAACTGCAAGAGAAGTTAATAAGCAGGTGTCTTAAGAGGCAAAACCAAAAACATTTTTTCTTACTTGCTGACTGACCAACAGAATTCTCTATCATAAGCACAGGCTTGCCATATGATTCTGCAACTGGGTATGAATTAGACTCCCAGCTACCAACTTTATGTGTCCCAGTTTCTTTCTTAGCTTGACTACCATCAATCCCTTTTGTATTTGGTTCTTCAAAGGAAACATATTTTTTATCAGGAACTTCAGCAATCAGCTTGGTGGAAGTTTGTCGAGTGAAGTAACCAATATTGCTCTTCCGCAATCCAATTCCCTGACCACCCATTGGATGAGTCCGCCCAGCCTTTGAACGGTGCGAGTTGGGGCTTGCTATCCATTTCTGGGCATCATCCCACTTGGATGGTGCCAGTTTTGAGAATGGTGCAAAAGACACTCTTTGCGGGGCCTGCTCTGTCAACTGAAACTCAGAAATTCAAAGACAGTAGTCATATCATGCCTACTATCATAACTTTAACAGATTTCATTGATGAATTGTCAAAATGATCCTTGAAAGCTAACCATCTGTGTTGTGGATTCCACAGCTGTTGAAGCAAAGCATTCAGGAGTTACAGTATCAACATCTACATCTTTGCAATTATCAGAGTTACCACCACCTGCAGAAATCTTTTACGTCAGACGATCAGCCTATGAAATGCAAGTAACCAGTCACGTGTCTTTTAACTTCTTATAAATATCATTTACCAACAACGGACAAGAATTTGTAACCACCCACAAGTTTGAAAATGATAACAATAATAAGACTTTGGACCCAGTGTATATTTTCTTCTTCAGTAGACTTCGGCTTGAGCCGGGAGTAAATTTATTACAAGTCAAGGCATCAGCACTGAAGCTTACTTCAATTCGCAGCTTATCTAATATGTCTAACAAGTAGATAATCATAATGTCATCGAATCACTCTCCTTCACTATTTTCATTGAACTCAGTGTTTCTTTCTAAATAATCCAACCACTTCACATGTTAACCCATACAATAAAGGCATATCCAGGTTGGGCCAGTTTTCCAGTTGAGATAAAGAACTAGCCACGAATGAGGATCTTCATTTAGCAATATGAAATCTTACTAGGAAGACATTAATGAAGCTTTGATGGAAGACTACTTTGGACCATCTAGATTTAAGAGACAATAAGTTGGATGGTGGATCATCAAAATCTGAATAATTATAAGCCCAAACACACCACCATCAAACGCATCAAAACGAAAGCTGAGAAAGAAAGGGAATAAGGGATGCCTGCATACCAGTTTCATCAAGCTCCGAGAGCCTAGATCTCAAGGAGCAAGCAGATTCAACATCATCTTCTTCATTTATCTTCTTTTCTACTTTCGAAAGGATATTTCGCAGCTTCCCTGGTGATAATCCCCCACCCTGCTCCACCGATCAAATTATTAGTCACATTTGCATAACATGGACTGACATTAAGTTATACACATACGACAGAAGAGTGAGAGAGCACAATGGTTTTAGCAGATCAGAGTGAACAACTAAACATAATGAGTCAACCCTATTTTCTATCTCACTAAGCAACCAGAAAAATACCCATCAATGAGCACAAAGCACCCAACATTGAGTACACAAAAAGTAAAGCAAACCACCAAAATATGGAGCAAAAAGCGACAACTTCTCCAAGAAATGAGAAGCCCAGATAAGAAGAAACAAAAAGGAAGAAGATCGAAAGCTAGTACCAGGGGCTTTTCTATCCTCTCGTAATCCATTGAAACTGAGGTAGTGTAGTGATGGTACTTGTCTCTGTATGTACTTAAAACTTTACAAAAACTAAGAAATTAGCAACTAGAAGTAGAGATGGTTTAAGAGAAAGTGAAATGCTGAAAGCACACTTTAAGTGTGACCCAGTAGCTGATCCTGATCGTCTCCACTGTACTGTACCCGTTGTAGTTGGTAGTGGTGTGTAGAGAGAGAGAGATAGAGACAGAAGGCGAAACGTAAAATAGCGTATGAACTGTAGCTTTCCAAACTCTCAGCTGACAAAACATGGGAACGGCAACAGTAATGTCACATCGGATGGCTGTTTGACCTGAGACCACGACTGTTCAAATTATACTAATTATAACAAATATGTAAAATTAATTATTAAGGTAGCCTAAAAGTAAAACTAAGGAGTTTTATTTGTGCCCGCACGAGTAGCTCAATAACCTATCGGCAAAGTAAATTAGTCCAAAGTTTTAGGTTTGAATCCCGATAATGAGTGTAAAGGTCGCCTTATTGAGAAGTTGGCTGAGATCAGACCTTGATTTATCCCCTTATTACTCTGTTGGATTTATCCCTTTATTACTTTGTTGGGTACACATGGGGTGGGTGATTCCACCTTTTGGTCCAAGGAGTTTTATTTGTTATGGTTTTTAATTCATATTCTGTTTTTCTTTAAAATAAAACCAATTTTAAAAAACATGAAAAACGTTAATGTAATTGT
>JAOQMP010000003.1:6558400-6572358 GCA_027563575.1 Erythroxylum pedicellare
GAAAAAGAAAAGAAGTGAAATCAAGTTTGTTAAGGTAAGTTAACCATCTTTTCTTCTTGCTTTATTAAAGGAATGGACTGTGTTGAGGATGAAGGAGTTAGAGAGAAAAGAGGTTTGTGTGGGAAGAAGATAGATTAGGAGAACCCAATTGATTTTAGGGTTTCTAAACTAGATCTTAGGTTTTCTAACGTAGATGAATTATGGGTAGGTTAGATTTGAGTTTAATTTGCGTTTGTTAAAATTTTTTGATATTTTTTTAAAGTTTAAGAATTTTATTGGAATGTTGTTTTAGTTGTTTTAGGAAACCAAGAGAATCCTACCCAAGAGCAAGGAGAAAGGCAGGCTTGACTTGGATTTTCGCAAGCTCATTAGGTTGGTAATTTATTTATAGTTATTGTGTGATTAGGCAAATTCTTGCCTATGTATGTGTATGTGATTTCTCGAAATGGATTTGTTTGAAATTGAGTTGTTGTGACTTGATTTAAAATGCATGTTGCATAGTGATTATGTTATACCTTTAGAGATGTTATAACATTTTGAATTAAACGAAAAGAAGAAAAAACATGAAATTATGAGCATATGATACCACGATTTTGAGAATGATTATGTGCTTTTGTTTGGGCGAGAGTGGAACCATTCTGTTCGTCACGTACACGTTGACAAGAGCCTTCTCCCGACTGCCCACTTGTGACATATGAGCTCCGAAATTGGACTCATTCTGTTCATAGGGTAAACTTTAGTTTCTGTGATCTGTCTCTATAAAACCCTTGAGCCATTTGTTTTGCATTGCATCTTTAATTTCTCATGTATGATGCATTTGAGTGTTATGTGTTAGAAGTATTAAACTAAATTGAATAATGTTGGAATTATTGAATATACACACATATATATATACATATGCTTGAATTTGTGGTCAATTGTCAATGGCTATAAATATATTAGCCACTAAGCTGTGTAGCTTACCCTATTATTCTCTTCTCAGATGCAGAACGAGAAGGTTAGCAATCCTTGCAAAGCATCGAAAACTCCAAGATATTAGAAACTTTTGTAACTAAGTTAGTTTGATCACTTTTGTATAGCTTCATAAGCATGTTAAACATTGAGCATCCTATATATGTTGTAATTTGTGTTAAGCCCTCGATTATAATGTTATTAGGTAATTAAAGTTATGTATGAGCTTTTGTTAATTTGAAAAATGTGTTTAGAAATGAAAAGTTCCCTAGGCGTATCTGCATATTTCTTTTGTAGTTGTACGTTTCATAATCTAAGTCTTTTATAGGAGTATAAATTATGTACCGACTTTAGGGGAAGCAACTAGACTAATTTAGGTTAAATTAGTCAAAGTTGTCTTTTGGAAAGCTGTTAGCTTATCTTTCTAGCTTTTCAACGGTATAAAGTATGAAATTTTTAGATATCGGAGTCAAAAGTTATAGTCCTTATAAGTAGAGATGCTCAGGAGTTTAGGACGTATCATCTGGTGAAGATGCATCGTTTGGTAAGAACGTATCATTTGATGAGGATGTTTTGTCTGGTGAGGACGAATCGTCTTGTGAGAACACTTCGTCTTGTGAGGACGCTTCGTCTAATGAGGACACTTCGTCTTGTGAGGACGCTTCATCTGATAAGGACGCTTCGTATGATGAGAACGCTTCGTCTTATAAGGATGCTTCATCTTATGAGGACGCTTCGTATTGTGAGGATGCTTCGAGGACGCTTTGTCTTATGAGGACGCTTCGTCTGGCGAGGACGTATCTGATGATGTCATATTGTCTGGTGCTAACATCATATCGTCTAGTGTACTGTTCATCTAATCCTCTCGTCTGATCCCATTTTTGACCCTCTAGACGATAAAATTTGCCTTTTAGGTCTTCATAAAAGTTGTAAATCTGGAAGTCCTCTTCGAAACAATTCAAAGAAAACCTTAATCCATAATCTTTAGTGAAAGTTATGTCAATTGTTCCGAGATAGGTACAACGTGATTGAGGACATGAGCATGGTTAATTCTTTTGGCCATAACTTCATAACCCGACCACCAAATTAAGTGATTCTTAAAGTAACAGATTCCTGACACATTTTACTATCTCTCAATAAAATTTTTAGCTTTTTGGGTCTATTTTAAATAGATTTATGAAAGGAAAATGAGGGATCAGTCGAAGGGGCATAACTAGGTTATGAACACACTTTGGATTTTTAACCATATTTTGAGCTATAGAGCTCCGAATGAGAAGGTTCTTGTTTCAAAATAAACCAAATACATAGAGCTACAATTGGCTTAAAGAATTCAATTGTGATGTTGCTGATGGGCAGCTGTAGACAGGCCACCCTTATGAGATGACGGCAAAGTGAGGGTTCATCGAAATAACCCTGCAAGGAAACCTCCTTGTCCTTTTCTACTCCAGAATGATAGTTGGGCTTCAGAAATGGGGTCCAACATCTTATGATATCAGTGTGATTGTTGGGCTCCGAAAATGGAGTCCAACAGTCAATGTTAATGATTTTATAATGTAATGTTTAGCTATAGCATATATTATCCAATAAGCTAGAATTAAATCTAATAATAAAAAGTTATGAGGTATCCAAACGGTTGGATATCGTCTTGCAAACTTTATTGAAGTGTTTATTTAAATAATTATAGGATAATAGTTCTCAAGATAAGTAGTAGAAGTAAGATGAAGTTTGAAGAAGTTTAAATCTTATAATAATACATCCAAATAGAACTAGTACCTTTGTAAATACATTTGATGTACAATCAACAACGTCAAAAGTTGTTGCAAGATTTACTTTCATAATGAATCCAAAGAGTTTCTTTTAAGAGATAATTATGGATTTATCATGTCAATAAGAAGGTTAGTGGGAATATAGTTGTCCTTTTAAGTGAGAGTTTGTAGAGATATATTATTAATACAAAGCAACATCAACAATAACATCTCAGTAAAAATCTCGCTGAGATGCGAGATCGGGGTATTAGTAAGAAACATCAATCTATATTATCAATTGCTGAAGATATGATATTCAAAGAATAGCTCTTATTAGATATGAAAAGGTAATAACTTAATTCTGAGAACCAGATAGATACGTAAGTTGTTTACCTATTCTAGTTTAGGTACATAGATAATGTACTAATTATGTTTAGTATTTAAGATATCTATTCAGTATTAGAGATATCAATATTCTATATATGAGTTAATTTTTGAGTTAAAAGGTCAAATAGATATTAAATTTATTTTCGCAGAAGTAAATCCTATTTAAGATATATTTTGCTTGGAAAATAATTATTTTAAGTTAGAAAGGTTCCAATATAGCATCAATTGTTAATCAAGCCATAATATATTTTCCATTTAGTGAAAATGATTATTTAGATCAAGAAGTTCTTTAATGAGTTTGGTATAGTTCTTTGAATTGTTGAAACAATAATGCACTTTAAAATATTAGAACCATTAAGCATGCAAAAAAAGGTAAGATTTCATTAAAGATTTAAGTATATATTTTGGCAGTTTCTATTAATTATGATGATAATTAGGATAAAAGTTGTAAAGATTTAAGCAAGTATTCACTAAACAAAATCTTGTAGAATTCGCTCGCTAAATCATTATCCCAACAATAATACGATCACCATGTGATAATATGGTCTAAGATACTTAGTACATGTGGGAGATTTTTTATGTATTCCCTACATCAAATCAGTTGGCTGTAGATTTTGTGAGATAATTAGTTAATGCATTCTTTATCTTATGTGCATTTATTTAATTAACTAATGTATAAGATAAATTTAATGGAATAAATATTTTTTTTTTGTAAATAAAATTATTATGAGATTATAATTATGATATTCATATTAAAACTAGACATTAATAGAGTGAATATTAATACTTAAACAAATATGAGAATTGGTGACCTAGAGTAACTGGACAGTAGAGAAGACCTTGCACCATACATGCTTCGAGATTGAAAAGGGCCTCAATATAGGTCCCTAGGGCGCACATTGGATCTGAGATCCCATCTCCTCATGGGGTTAATGGTGGCCAACATACAACCTTTATTAGCAACCTACAAAAGAACAGAAGGAAGGAGATCATTACAATTTTATTGGAAGATTTCCCACCTCTACAAGCAAGTGGTAAAAAAGATAACAATCGGGCTCCAATTGATGAAGTCAACACCTTTGTACCTAAGTCATGGAGCATTGGACTTTCAACTCACACTTTAAGAATCAAAGTCACCTATTTTGAATAGGTAAATGATAGGGATATAGTGAACCCTCCAAAATAGCTTCTATAAGCTAGAGTTGCCACCTGGTCCACTACCCTTGCTGGGTTCTTTCATAAGAAGAGGCTTGCCTTCCCACTTGCCCAAAATTGGGCAGCATCTAATTGAGGAACATAAGGGTTGGAAAAAAATTTGCTCACTGAGGAGGATACCTTCATTTTTAAGTTTAATTCGAAGGAAAGTTTGCATGAAGAATTGAAGTTAGGGCCTTGTCATATTTCAAGGCAATTCATGTTCTTGAGAAAATGGAAACAGGTTTGGAGCTTGATAGGAATGGGATTGATGTATTTCCAACTTTGATTAACTTTCATGTCATCACTCTTGAATATTGGACAGTGAAGGAGTTGAGTTATTTAGCCAACTCTTTAGGGAAGCCTATATTTCTTGACTTTTTAATTGCAAGAATGGAAAGATTGTGTTATGCTCACATCTATGTGGAAGCTAATAAGGAGATCAAACTCCCTGATACTCTAGATATCATGAAATTGGATGAGGATGGTAAGATGATTAAGGTTGAAATTAATCTCTCTTATTCTTAAAGGCCAAAGATTAATAACCAAAAGTGGAAACATACAGCCAAGAAAGTCACTATTAGTTGAAGGAGCTATTATAACAAATGCTACTAACTTCTAAAAGGAGGCTCTAACCCTCAACCATGGAAATATGTCTGTAGACGGAAAAATTAACAAATCCAAGGAGAAATTTTCCTCTACTTATCAAATTATAAATGGATGCTAAGAAAGTAATGTTCTTATTGAGCCTAAAACTATAGCATCACAAATCGAGCATCCTGATTCTACTCCCATCCCATAAGAATCTTCAAACCAAGTTTATGTCATAAATGATAATACTAAAACCTATTTTGTAATGGAGGAGGTGGGTAACATTCCAAATTAAAGTGATTGGGAGGATCCAGATCCTTCTTCTAGAAGGAAATCAAGTAAAAGCAAGTGTCGTAATAAAGGTAGGGGTATTCCCTTTGAAGGATTGGTCATCATCTTATCATTTTGTCCTTATGAATTTTTTGGCTTGGAATATAGGGGGTATGGATAATCATCTAAAAGGATTAGCTATTAAAGATATTATTTTAGAAAAGAATCTTAAATTTATAACTGTAGCAACTCGAAAACTCTTTTCGCTACCTAAGCTCAAAAGGGGTTATTCAACCAATCATTTACACCACTATAATGGCAGGATAATTCTAGCCTATGATAGTGAGAAGATCAAGGTTGTGCTCAAAAACTCCTCATATTAATTTATACACCTGGAGTGTAGAATATAAGGGTACTCTATTTATTTTCTTTTAACCACCATCTACGTTGCTAATTTCTTTCAAAGGATAAAGCTTTGGTAGGATTTGAGAAGTCTTAAAGCCTTAATTTCCTTACCTTAGATGTTGGTTGGGGATCTAAATTGTTTCCTATCTCCTTTTGAGGCTGAAGGTACAAGGCTAAAAATAAGGGGAATGGAAAGAGAGCTAATACAAATGGTTCATCAATTGGAGATGGTTGATCTTTGTTATGTAGGTAATTTATTAACTTGGGAAAACAAACAATTAGGGGACTAGCACATTAGGAAGAAGCTGGTTAGGGTCCTAGTCAATTAGGAATAGCTACTCCAATATTTTAAATCATTTAGGTTGTTTGGACTTCCCTTATATTCTTACCATAGTAGAATTGTAATACATGGTCTTCAACCACAGAATGCTTCTTATGATCCATTCAGATCAATTTCCTAAGTGATAGAGAAATTAAGAGGAACCATAAAAGAATTGCATTATGCTGACACTTTAACCATGTTACATTTAGTCAGGGGGAGGCTAATGAAAACTAATAAGGAACTTTGTAATGATCCTAGGAACCAAGTTTTAAAATCCGAGAGTTTGACTTACTCAAGGATCACAACAATATCCTCAATGCTCATTACTCCTTGTTAAAACAGAAATCTATATCTATGTGGCTTAAGGATGGAGACAATAACACTAATATTTTCCATAATGCAGTCTTAGCTAGGAGGAATAGAAACAAAATTTCCAGGTTAACAAATGAGAAAGGGGATTATGTTTATGAATGGAAAAAAAAAAGAAAGAGATCACTCTCAACTATTTCAACAGGTTATTGGGGTTTAAAATAGAATCTTACAAAGTACTTTCTGATTTGGAGAATATATACTTTAGGGATATAGACCAGGATATAAAGAGGAACTTATCCAAACCTATTTTTGCTCAAAAAGTCAAGGAAATTTTATTCAGCCTAGCTAGTAATAAAGCTCCAATTACTGATGGATTTGGGGGCAATTTCTTTCAAAAAAGCTAGAATATCACAATATCTCTTCTCACATAAATGGTTCAGGAATTCTTTTCTTACTTTAAAAATGCTCAGAGAGTTGAAAAAGACATTCATTTGCCTTATCCTTAAGATTAAAAATCGTAATTCTTTGTCAAATTACAAACCAAGCTTATATTGCAACACTAAATATAAGATCATTTCCATAATTATTGCTTCCAAACTTAAGATGTCACTGATTAAGATCATTAGCCCACTACAAGGAGCCTTCTTACAAAATAGTTCTATTTAGGACAATATTTTACTGTTCAAGAGCTGATGAAACAATATGACAAGAAGAAGCCTATAAGGAGTTATGCCGTTAAGGTAAACTTTTACAAAGTATCTTCACTACTTCTCGATGGCGAATGGTTGGGTAATTTCCAAGGGTTCCCTTCTCTCATGGCTCACCTCCCTAACTTACATAGGACAACAATTTTTGGAAGCTACAACCAAATGGAGTTTTTACCAATCATTCTTGTTATCGCCTGCTATACGATTGTTCCATCGTGGTCCCTTAGTTTCATTGTTTGTGGCATAACACCATCAGTCCAAAAGCCACATTCATCTCGTGGAATGGCATGGGAACATTGAGGATCTATGCTTCTTTGCAATCAGGAAGCTAAGAGCCGAGAACATTTATTCTTCCTCTGTGACTATTCAAAAGTTATATGGACTCGTATCTTGCACATGTCTTTGTCGCAGAATGATTGCTATAAGTGGACTTAAGTACTGCAATGGATTATAAGCACACAAAAAAGAAGGGGACTCCTACATCTCTAGATACTGCAACATTAACCATTATTATATATAGCATTTGGAGGGAAAGAAATCGATGGTGATTTACAAAAAAGGAGGACAAATATTAGCTAGCGGACAGCATCATAAATTATATTAAACCAAGAATGTGCATTCTTCCCTCTCCTCGGACATAAAGAATAGATATAAATAGTTGAAATTTAGCATTATCTTATTTTGTAATCTTTGTTCCTTGCCTTCTTCAATTACTAAGTAATCAAAATGTAGGCATCTAGTTCTCGTAATTATTTTCATGTTGTAATAGATTTATTTTATCGTAATATACCATTCATTTTTCAAACCAAAAAAAACGTTTGCTAAGCCTTTGATATCTTTAAATGGAACTTCATATTGGATAGCTTAAAAGTTTTGGTTATCCTCCCACCTTCATGTTATGGGTCCTCATAAAATGGAGCCCAAATATTAAGCCCAATTATAAAGCCTCATGGACTTAGTTGAAAAGAATCCCATATTGATTAATTTGGTTTTTGGTGGCATAACTCATGTATATAAATACATGCCCCCATCCACACATTACAATACACACCATACCATAAACACAACAACTTTAGACTATTGCAATTTGATCCTTATTTGACTTATTGCAATTTGGTCCTTTCATTTTGGACCAATTGCAAATTAGTTCTTTTTGGAGGCAGAGACAAAATTTAGGAAGCGTTCTTCCTTGCACGAGATTGAGGAGCTACGCTGGGTAACCTTATTTTGTTTGTTGACGGTATTCGTCTAGTTTTATTCTAGATTTTGGTACTTTTGGTTTTCTTCTGCATTGTTTTTGTTGGTCGCATACTTGGTATTTTTTTTGTTTTGAGATACATTTTGGGTGTGATTTTCACTTGTTAGGAGTAAGGGTCATCTGTGTCTAACCTTGTATTGTTAGAGGCATCTACTTCACAGTCGCATGTCTTGGTTACAGAAAATAGGGGGAGAAGTAGAGAGAAGGATTAGGGACATAACCGAGGAAAGAATAGAAGTAAATCCATATCTCGATACAAGGATATGGAGTGTCATCATTGTGGTAAGAAAGGTCACATTAAGAAGTACCGTTTGAAGTTGAAACGTGAGAAGGGCAAGCAGTAGAAGAACAATGATGATAGCGATGATAGTGTTTCTATTATCGCTGGTGACCTGATGACAATTGCTGATGAAAAACTGGTTAACATTGCTTCTGATGAGACTAGTTGGGTTTTTTATAGCGATGATAATTATCATGTGACCCCTCACAAGGAGTTTTTCAAGTCTTATACTCCAGTTTCTGATGGTGCTTTAACGATGGCTAACAATGGCAAATCAAAGGTTGTTGGCATTAGTACTATTTGTTTGGAGACTAATCTCGGAATGATTCTATTTTTAAATAATGTCATACATAATCTTGACATGAGGTTTAATTTGATTTCTATTGGTACACTTGATGATGAAGGCTATAATAGTTAATCTGCAAAAGGGAAGTGGAAATTCACTAAAGGTTCCTTGGTTATCTCACGTGGAGAGAAGGTTTCACGTTTATATTAGACCAAGGCTACAATTTCTATTGATGGTGCTAATGTTGTTGCCATTGATGATTTATCAAAATTATGGCATAAGAGGCTTAGTCACATTAGTGAGAAGGGAATTCATCAATTAACCATGAAGAATGTGATTTTTGGTCTAAAAGATGTCACATTGGATAAGTGTTCTTATTGCTTGGCAGGAAAGAAAAATAGAGTGTCCTTCAAGAGTAATCCTCCTTTCAGAAAATCAAAGGTTCTTCAGCTAGTTCATTCAGATCTTTGTGGTCCTATGAAGACCAAGACACATAGTGGTTGTCTATATTTTGTGACCTTTATTGACGATCATTCTAGAAAGTTTTGGATTTATCCTTTGAAGAGGAAAGATCAAGTTCTTGGTGTCTTTAAAGAGTTTCAAGCCTATGTTGATAAAGAGACAGGGAAGAAACTGAAGTGTATTTGCACTGATAATAGTGGTGAGTATTGTGGACCTTTTGATGCATACTGTAGAGAGCAGGGTATATGGCACCAAAAAATGCCTCCTAAAACTCCTCAGTTGAATGGCTAAGCAGAGAGGATGAATAGGACTTTGGTCGAAAGAGTCCGTTGTTTGCTTTCTGAAGTAAAGTTGCCCCAATCTTTTTAAGCGGAGGCTTTATGTACTGCTGCACATATTATTAATTTGTCTTCTACCTATGCTTTACAAGCTGATGTTCCTAACAAGGTTTGGTATAAGAAAGATGTATCTTATGACCATTTATGTGTCTTTAGATGTAAAGCTTTCGTACATGTGCCTAAAGATGAGAGGTTCAAATTAGAAGCTAAAACGCGGCAATGTGTTTTCATTGGCTATGGCCTTGATGAGTTTAGCCATAGATTCTATGATTCGGTTGAGGAAAAGCTAGTTAGAAGCCGTGATGTTGTTTTTAAGTAAGATTAGAACATTGAAGACATTGGTAAGGAAGAGAAGATGAAATCTTATGATAAAGATGATTTGGTTAATCTTGATCCAATTCAAGAGACAGAAACACCTGGTGATGTCGAGTCTGCAAATGATGTTGAGGTGCAAGATAATCTTCCAAGTGATGATGATGTTTATGAGATGTTATAGAAGAGTTAGATGCTCCTGCCGTTGAACCTGATGTTCCACTTAGGAGATCAAATAGACAACAAGTTCCTTCTACTCATTATCCATCTCACAAGTATGTGCTTCTTACTAACGAGGGAGAACCAGAGTCTTATAAAGAAGCTATGGAGAGTGAGAAGAAAAATGAATGGAAAGCATCCACAAATGATGAATGGAAGTCTTTACTGGATAATCATACCATTGACTTAGTCCAATTGCCTAAAGGTAAAAGAGCTTTACAGAATTGTTGGGTTTTCAGGGAGAAAATCGAAGATTCCAAGCCACGATATAAAACTAGATTGGTTGTTAAGGATTTCATTGGAAAAAAGGGGATTGATTTTGATGAGATATTCTCACCAGTTATGAAAATGTCTTCTATTAGAGTTGTTCTGGGTTTAGCTGCTAGTCTTAATTTGGAAGTTGAACAGATGGATGTCAAAACTATTTTTCTTCATGGTGATCTCAAGGAAGAGATTTATATGGAACAACTAGAGGGCTATACGGTGAAGGGCAAAGAATACTATGTCTACAGATTGAAGAAGAGTTTGTTCGGTTTGAAGCAAGTTCTAAGATAGTGGTATAAGAAGTTTGAGTCTATTATGATCCAACAGGGGTTTAAGAAGACTACTTCAGATATCTATGTGTTTGTGTAGAAGTTCACAGATAATGGCTTCATCTTTTTATTGCTCTATGTTGATAACATGTTGATTATCAGTCAAAATTCCTCCAAGATCAAAAAAATGAAGATGAAGCTCAGTAAGTCTTTTGCGATTAAAGACTTGGGACTTGGTATGCAAATTATTCGCGATAGAAATGCCAAGAAATTATGGTTATCATACGAGAAGTACGTTGAGAAGGTACTTGAATATTTTCAAATGGATAAGGCAAAAGCTGTAGTACTCCTCTTACATTACATTTTAAATTGAGTAGTAGTCAGTCTCCTTCCGGTGACAAAGAGAAGGATGATATGCAACGTGTTTCTTATGCATCGACAGTTGGAAGTTTGATGTATACGATGATTTGCACGAGGACTGATATAGCTCATGTTGTCAGTGTTGTTAGTCATTTTCAATCTAATCCGGGTAGAGAACATTGGAATTCAGTGAAGTGGATATTGAGATATCTCCGAGGAACTTCCAGTTTGAAGTTTTGTTTTGGGACTGGAAAACCAGAACTCTCTAGTTATACAGATTCAGACATGGCTGAAGATGTTGATTCGAGAAAATCTACTTTGGGCTATATGATCACTTTTGCAGGGGAAGCTGTGGCATGGCAATCTAAATTGCAGAAGTGTGTTTCTTTATTTACTACTGAAGTTGAGTTCATTGCTGTAACTGAAGCTTGTAAAGAGTTGCTTTGGATGAAAAAGTTTGTCCGAGAACTTGGTTTTACACAGGAGAGGTATGTCTTATTTAATGATAGTATGAGTACTATCCATTTGAGTAAGAACTCAATGGTAGATCAAAACACATTGATGTGCAATATCATTGGATTCTTGATATCTTGGAGTCTAATCTGTTGGTGTTAGAGAAGATTCACACGGATGACAATGATGCTGACATATTGACGAAGATTCTACCAAGGGGAAAGTTTGAAGTTTGTCGGTCGATTGTTGGTTTGGCAATTGGCTCCATTTGATTCGGAGGGGGAGTTTGTTATGGGTCCTCATAAAATAGAACCCAACCATTAGGCCCAAATATTAAGTCCAATTATAAAGCCCAACGGGCTTAGTTGAAAAGAATCCTACATTGATTAATTTGGTTTTTGGTGGCATAATTCATGTATATAAATACATGCCCCCACCCACACATTACAATACACATCATACCATAAACATAACAACTTTGGACTATTGCAATTTGGTCCTTGTTTGACCTATTTGCAATGTGGTCCTCTTAGTTTGGTTTACTTGCCATTTAGTCCTTTCATTTTGGACCAATTGCAAATTAGTTCTTTTTAGAGAAAGAGACAAGGTTTAGGAAGCGTTCTTCCTCGTACGAGATTGAAGAGCTATGTAGGGTAACCTTCTTTTATCTGTTGACGATATTCGTCTAGTTTTATTTTAGATTTTGGTGCTTTTGGTTGTCTTCTGCGTTGTTGTTGTTTATGTACTTTGTATTGTTTTTTTTTTGACATACATTTTGGGTGTGGTTTTCACTTGTTAGAAGGAGTAAGGGTTGTTTGTGTCTATCCTTATATTGTTGGAAACATTTGGTGTACTTGTTCGATTGATAGTGGAGTTTTTCTAGACTAGGTCCCGTAGATGTTGCCTTCCGATATTTGAGAGGGTGTTACCACGTTAAAAATTCTGGTGTTCTTTAATTTTGTTGCTTGAAATTTTATTGTTACTTCCATATTCGATCAACATCGCGTTCGTACATATTTTGTTTTAATTCACACACTCTGGTTTTTGGGCACATCTTTGTTGTTTTGATTCCCAACACTTCATTGAGTGGATCAGGTCCTGCATTTCTACCCTCTCATTTAGCGTCCTTCTCAATAGTTGCCCTACTCAATTGATCAAATGTTCTAAAGAAATTTGACAAAGGGATCCTCTATCCCTTTTTCTATTTACATTGGCAATAGAAGTTCTTAACAGACTTTTTGATCACTTTTTAAGTAGGGACAAAATTTTCATATTTCATCATATATGTGAAAAGCTAAAAAATTGTCATCTTGCATTTACAAATGATGTCCTAGTTTTCTATGGAGCTGATCCTTATTCCCTGGAACTAATGATGAAATTATTGAGCTTATTCTCTGATTTGTTAGGACTTAAAATGAATATGTATAAGAGCTACATTTATGTCTCCTCGGATGTATCTGGTTTGGAAAAATTAAAAACCATATCAGCATTAACTATTAAAAAGGTGCCCTTCGGTTATTTAGGTATTCCTTTTACAATTAGGAAACCTACTTGTCTTGATTACCCCCCTCCTTTTGGAAAAATTCAAAGGTAGTATCAACAAATGGCATAACAATTTTCTATCAACTGTAGGAAGACTGCAACTAATTTCCTCAGTATTAAGAAGCTTAAACACCCACTATTCAACTCATATTTGTTTTCTTAAAAAGATAATTAAGGATATAGAGAAATACATTAAGAACTTCGTGTAGGCTGCCAAAGCAGAGAGCTCAAGAGGATTTAATGTCAGGTGGAAGAACTTTTGTATTCATAAACAAAAGGGGGGACTTGGTATTGTTTCAATTCAAGATATGAAAAAGGTACTTCTTACTAAACAAGCTTGGAGGATTCTTAAGGACGACCAAGGTCTCTGGTCTAAATGGATCAATGAATTCTACATTAAGGATTCTAATTTCTGGAGGCTGAAACAGAACAAGGATCATTTTTTCATATTTTCCCAGATCTTGAAATTGATACCTTAAATCTATCCTCATATATAAGCAGTAGTGGGTAACAGAAAAAATACCTAGCTTTAGTGTGATTTGGGCTCCTATTAATCCCATGTACTTAATAATAGAGCTTCAAGCCCTCAAATCTAGATTCCCTTGCAATACTAGAGTAAAGGCCATCATCAGAAATAATGAATGGTATATTGGGTTCAAGTGCAATCTTATTCTGCAAAATTCTCTTCCTAATTATAAACCTAATAAACAAAAGGAAGACATATTGGTATAGATGGAGAAGAGATATAAGCCCCATTTGGTTGACGGGAAAGTAAAGTGAATTTGGAATATGATTTCTCAGAAAATAAATCTATGAAAAGTAAAGATATTTACATGTTTGGATACTTATAAGAATTCTAATATAAAAGCTGGATGAATTATTATTATAGTGTTTGGTATGCAACATTATTTTATGAAATGTAACTTAATTTTGACTTGTGTTTTCAATTATATCCCTACAAACTGAATAAAAATTGAAATCGTTAAATAAGAAAAAATATAAACCTAAAGAGCAAAAATATTCAAAATTCC
>JAOQMP010000003.1:6628521-6640226 GCA_027563575.1 Erythroxylum pedicellare
CAACCGATATCCAAGGCCGGTATTGGCGACCAATCTTTCGTACCGTTTTTCGGCCAGTACGGTACCTTCCGGCCGGAGCGGTACGAAATTCGTTTCCTTGCCATAAACGCATAAAATTAGATGTCGATTAAAAATATGAAACCAAGGAAAGCACAATATAATTATAAGAAGAGGAAGTAAAAATGAAAACACGTGAAAATTTGTAACGAAATATTAGCAAAATATTTTTTACATTTTCATAAAATTATTGTAATTTTTGTATTTTTAAAAATAAGAAATGATAATAATATTCAACCAAGAGTTTATTTCTTTTTTATAAAAATTACAAAAAAAAGAAAAAAAACAAACAGCCTAACTTACTCAATCCTATTTTCACAATTTTAAGGAAATTTTAAAAATAAAACATTATTTAATTTTAAAAGGAAATTAATTAAGAGATCTTCAAAATAAAACCGGCTGAGCCCAAACCTATTGAAAATTGGTGGGATTGGGTTAGTGATTAACAAAAATCTTTAAAATTGATACTTGCACAGTGTTTTCACTTAAGCGCGTAGATTCACTCTCTTTCAATTTCCCCACTTTCTAGGGTTTCGTTGTTCGTTAACCGTTTGATTTACGGATCATATTTGATTTGATTTCACATTCTTGAAAATCCAATCTTTTTCATGCCCCAAATTCTGTTCACCGCTCCATGACGGATCACAAGCCGTCGACACCTCCTCCGCCGTTGAAACCGGCGTCTCCTCAGGAATGGGAGTCGCTGATCGACGATTTCCAGAACGGCGGTCCCCGCTTCCAGCGGTGGACGTCGCCGGACCTCATGACGGCGCTTGCCGACCACGCCATCGCGTGTCTCCTCAAAAAGGACTTCCCTCCAAAGCTCTCTCTCCTAATCTTCCTCGAAGAGTTCGCCGGGAACTTCTTCACTGACCAATCCGCCGTCGAACGCCTGTTGGAAACCATACGCGCGACGATCCACGCGCCGCTCGACGGAATTAACGTCACGTATCTCTTGAAAGAGCAGTTCTTGGTGTCGACAACTTCGATTTTCATCTCCATAGACGCGCTTGCCAGATTTGACGCCCGGTGTACGGAGTGTTTGGTGGAGCTTCTGTTGACAATCATCAATCGGCCCAATCATGGACCTGACAGACAAACTCGGGCAGTGGCATGTGAATGCTTGAGAGAGTTAGAGAAATGCTACCCGTGTTTGCTCTCCGAGGTTGGTGGTCATGTTTGGAGTTTGTGCCAAAGTGAGAGATGTCATGCTTCACAGTCATATATTTTGTTGTTTACTAGTATTATTTATAGTATAGTCAACAATCACAATAAGTGTAATGTCTCAATTTTGAACACATCTGTGCCTTTGGTTCCATTTAATGTTCCTCAATCTGTTTTGGTTGATTGTAGCGGCAGTAGTAGTTGTAGCAACAGTAATAAAGAGGTTAGTAGTAGTAATGTGGGTTTGAATTATAAGGAGTTGAGGAGGGCGATGGCGTTTTTGTTGGAGTCACCGCAGATTTTGACACCATGTGGGATGGTGGAATTTTTGGGGATGATTATTTCTGTGGTTGTTGCTTTGGAATTGCAGGCATCCATGTTGAAGGTGCAGTTTTTCGGGATGATCTATTCTTTTGATCCTCTATTGTGTCATGTTGTTTTGGTCTTGTATTCAAATTTCTTTGAGGCGTTTGATGGACAAGAGGAAGAGATTGCTAGACGGTTAATGCTGGTTTCGAGGGAATCCCATCATTATTTAGTTTTCCGATTGCTGGCCCTTCACTGGTTGCTAGGTTTGTTGAGTAGATTGATGTTGAGAGGTGAGGTGGTGAAATACAAGTCAGTTTTAGAAATGGGTTTGAGATTTTATCCAGCTGTATTTGATCCACTGGCATTAAAAGCTTTGAAGGTTGATTTGCTTGCCTTCTGCTCAGTATGTCTTGGTATGTTGATCCCGAAGAGTGGCTCTGGTGAGGAGGCAGGTGATGGCAAGTCTGTGGTTAAGTTATTTGAAGAGAGTTTGGTTTCTGTTTCCGCATTCAAGTGGTTGCCCCCTTGGAGCACAGAAACTGCAGTGGCATTCCATGCTTTCCATAAGTTTTTGATAGGTGCATCATCTCATACTGACATTGATCCTTCCACTACCAAAGCTCTTATGGATTCTACCATCTTCTGTTCTTTACAGGTAATCCTTCAAAGATAAATGCTTTCAACAATGATGTGATAAAACTTTAGTCTCGTGTTTCTTCCTGTTCTAAAATTGAATGATTGTTCTTAAGATGATTGATCAAATTGCGATATTAAGTTTTCTCAATTATCAACTCCAAAGGAATATCCTTGATACAACATCACCTGGATTTTCAAAATCAGGTTTTTTTGCTTCAGCCTTCAACTTTTTGCCTTAAAATGTCAATGGTGGGTTTACTTTCTGAAATTGAAGGTCTTATTCAAGTTTGCTTATTAATGATTATTGTCGAATACAAATCTCAGTGGCATATTTTGATAACTATGTTTTATTTTTTTGACCTCCTCCCTCTTTCTCCTTTCTCCGAATTGGACATTTACTTTTGTTATTCTTTGCATAGATGAAATTGTAATAATCTTGTCACCTGTGGAAAGGGAAGCAATTTTTTTGCTTCTCTTTTTTCTAAGGTTTTTGGGGGCTGGGAGTGCAGAGTCTGGTGAAATAAATTAAATGATCATTGAGTAGTTGCGATTGTGAATTCATTTATTTGATATCTTCTTGATCATTTTGACTTCCCTTGTCCAGAGCATGCTAGTGGACCTGACATTGGAGTTCCAAAGATGGGTACCTGTCATTGTTTCACTCATTGATCGATTTCTAGGCTGTCGGAAGCATTGTTGGTTGGGAGAGCGTCTGCTCCAAACAATTGATGAACGATTGCTTGCAAGAGTCATTGTAGATTACAAATTGGTTTCTTACTTCCCGATATTGGACAGAATTGCTGCTAACAAGACCATACCTCCTCATGCATTGTTAGACCTACTTTTAAGGTTTATGATTTTCCTTGTTGAGAAACATGGGCCCGATACGGGACTAAGATCTTGGTCTAAGGGAAGCAAAGTTCTCAGCATTTGTCGAACTTTGCTGATGCACCGTCACAGCTCGAGACTGTTTCTTGGCTTGTGTCATCTTCTTGCATTCACTTGTCTTTACTTTCCTGACTTGGAGATTCGCGATAGTGCAAGGTATGTCTACCTGTTGCTTCTTGTCTACCTGTTGCTTCTTCATTATCTTTTTGATTTTGCTATAGGTGTAAAAGTACTTTAATATTTTTATTGCTCTTTGCTGTGGGCCACTTTGCCTTCAAGTTGAGATACATTTCAGAAATTTGATCAGTACTTTTTTATAGTCTTTAGAATGTAACAAGTAAACCAAAAGGTTTAGAGATAAAATGCAAAGATGCGTAATGTTTAATGGTGTTTTTGCTATGTATTTGTGTGACTTCGTTACTCCTTTGACACTGAGCGATTTTCTTAGTCTTCATCTTGTTGAATGAATATTTCTTGGCCAAAAAAGACACTATATCAGAAGAAACGATAACGTAAGGAATGTTAGTTTAGAAAAAGAAAGAATTAAGTGATTAGCTTGAAGATTGTCACCTATTAATTTGCTTCGTTGACTTTTCTTCACCACCTGTTGCATTTGTAGAATCTACTTGCGGATGCTCATTACTATTCCAGGGGTGAAGCTGCGAAGCTTGCTAAATTTTGGGGACCAGCTACTTGGCATTTCACCTTCGTCACATGCCAGTTCTTTCTTCAGTGTTCAATCATCTCAACCCTACCCTAGTTTCAAAAAATCCAGGCGTATATCATCATACATACACATTGAACGCTTGATACCCCTTCTTGTTAAGCAATACTGGTCCTTGTCTTTATCTCCTTTGGGTGGAGGAACTAGTAAACCTGTCTATCTTGAAAACATAAGGGACAGCGAACCCCATGTTGATTTGAGAGAGCTAGACAGCCATGCAGAACAGCCTCAAACTACCTTAGAAACTGGAAGAACAAATCGGTCTCAGGAGCCATTAAGGGTAATGGATTCAAAAATTTCAGAGATCTTAGAAACATTAAGAAGACACTTCTCATGCATTCCTGATTTCAGACACATGCCCGGAATCAAGGTTAGAATATCCTGTAGTTTAAGATTTGAATCTGAACCTTTCAATCAGATATGGGTTGGTGATTCCCGGAGACAGTTGGAGGGAATAGATGATATTCCTGCCATGTATGCAATTGTGCTCAAATTCTCATCTTCAGCTCCATACGGGTCAATCCCATCACATAACATACCTGTTCTTTTTGGTGAACCTCCCAAGAACGATCATACTTCTGATACCACAGCTTCTTTGGACATTATATCTGCAGACAGTAGTTCTGAAGACGAAAGCTCTAGGGCTCCTGTAACAATCGATTTGGTACCAGGGGAACCATCACCTGGTCTAGTGGATGTGTCCATTGAAGCAACTGCAGAAAATGGTCAGGTCATTTGCGGTCAGCTTCAGAGTATCACCGTAGGTATAGAGGATATGTTCGCAAAGGCTATTCTTCCATCTGGCATTCCAGAAGATGCAGTTCCTGCATATTATTCGGAGTTATTTGATGCGCTCTGGGAGGCATGTTGTGCTTCTTCAAACATGGGGCACGAAGTATTCCCATTAAAAGGAGGCAGGGGTGCTGCAGCAATCAGTGGGACTCAGTCAGTCAAGCTGCTTGAAGTTGCTGCAGACTCGGTAATCAGGGCAGTTGAAGAGCATTTGACTCCCTTTGTTGTTAATGTGATTAGTGAACAGCTTGTTAACATCGTGAAGGATGGAGGAGTCATCAGAAACATCATGTGGAAAAATGCTACATCGGAGTCTTTTGGGGATGATACTGCCTCTTGTAGTGTAGATAGAGGCCCACTTCATCTTACTTATATTGATGATGAGGATGATAAAGAAAGTGGGTTAGATACGAATAGAAATCAAATGGGTTGCTTTCATGTACTCATATTTCTTCCACCAAGGTTCCATCTCCTTTTTCAAATGGAAGTACGTGGTATGTCAACTCTAGTACGAATTAGAACTGACCATTGGCCGTGCTTGGCTTATATTGATGAGTATTTGGAAGCCTTATTTTTGCCATAGAAGTGTTCCCTTATCTTCTTCTGCTGCTGCTGGAAGATTGTTGGCTTGATTTGCTTTCCTGATTGTTTACAACAGAAAGGCGGGTAATTTTTTGGCACCCATACAGTAAACTGTGTAAATATAGCTCTGCAAGTCAACTGCCTTTTTTTTTAATTATGATTATTTATAAATAGTCCACATTATGAATTCGTTGTGTATCAAAAATTCAAACGGGTCCTTTTTTACTATTTGGTAAACCCGTGAGTTAATACCTAATCTGTAAAGTTAATTCCTTCCGATCCATTTTTCAAGCCATTGTTGATACTTTTCATAGTCTTAATCAAAAGTCAGTTCGAATGTTAGAAATATGATCTCATTATACAATTTAGTGCTACCTTAAGGTGGACCGGATTATCTATTTGTGCCTTGTGTTTTTGGTCTCTGCAAGTGTTTAGTGCAAAGACTTTCTTGCGAACTTATTAAGGTAAATATTAAAGTTAGAGAGCAGTACCAAATTAAATGGAGAAAAGCAAAACATATTACGTTAGGAAAAGTCTGTTTCTGTGGAAGGAATCGCGTGGCTTTCAATTTATATTATAATACTTTGTAAAGCACGATGACTCATATGTTGCACATAAAACCTATGAGATATTGCTGTTTTTTCAAAGGTTTTTGGATTTATACACAATTGATCTTTAATTTCATAAATTTTAACAGATTAAAATTATTATCATATCCATAATGTTATAAAACTGTCATAGAAAGACAAATTATTCACTTAACTATCAAAGCATAGGTTTCGAAAAATAACAATATCAAAAGCTTGATGCAATCATGTCATCAAAATTATGGATTTGATCAGGTGAAGCCAATCTCAAAACGAATAATCTTGACTTCTGTAACAATGAAAAAGAGTTGCTTACAAAGGCCTAATGACGAATTAAGGTACACTTCAAAGGCCCAATGCCACAAAGACCTACTCAGTGCATCAAAATTTCTGTTGATATATCCATGGAAACACAGGAAAAATAGGAGACATATCTTTGCAGGATGTGAATCAATATGCTTTCATATAACACATAATTCACAAGCAAGCAAATGTAGATCACTGGGGACTAATCCAAAGTTATACATAGTTCTAACCAGAAATGTTGGACGAGTTATCTCGACTCACGGATCCTTCTTGACGCTGATTGATATCGCCCTGATTCTGCTGGGCCTCTACTTTTTGATTCAAAGTTCTTTTCTTCCTTCTCATCAAGCACCCTATTCTGCTTCCGTAACATCTCCTCACAATATCTTCGCCACAAAATTTCCCTATCTTTTCTAGGCATCTTGTTATACCTGTGATCGGGCTTAAGAAGGCGCTTAGCTGTTGACCATGAATCAAGGACTGATTTCCCATCTTCTGTCTTCTGGGCAGCTGCTTCAGCGGTTATAACTTCAGCTAAGAGAGCTTTGAAGTCATGCGTGCATCTCTATGTAATGGCCCAAAAAGGAGGTGTCATTGTAGTCATAAATTATAAAAAATGATCTTGGAATCCAAAACCAAATCAAATCCCCTAAATTAGGAAAGTCCACAAACGAAATACAGCCACTTTAATCATAGTACCTCGTACAGCAACTTGACATGTTCTCTGAAGAGTTTCTCTACATCAGATGGATCCAAATCAGGGTTGGTGGCACGTCCTTGAGGATCTTTCTCCAATTTGGCCTTTGACTCTGTCCACGATGCCTAAATACATAAGAAGAAAAAGTGAACAAATTACGTAGCAGAAGCCCATCTCAAATCCTAACAAAACTGAAGTAAAAAACATCATCATTTGGTAAAGGCAAAGAGGGATAAAGAAATTCCAACACATCGAACTGCCAATTCCCAATGTCTGGGACCACTCAGATATTAATAGATGAACACTTCACATGCTTAAATAATACACCCAAGAAAGCCATAATAGTTTTCACAACTACATGATTATTTGGCAACTAGTCTAATCAGCCAAGAACAATGACATAGCAATCATAGAAAACAAGAACAAAAAGCTCAAATCATGGCCTGCGTTCAATTTAAGGAATATTGATGTCCTTGTAGAGTTACAAATCACGCTATTTCAAAAACCTTCAACACCATTTAAAAGGCAGGAAATGTTGCAGTTCGGCTGTAGGTGTTCAGGACCCCAACAGAAGATACTAGACAGTTTTTCCTAAACATGTAAACTAAACCCTATTGCTCTACCAGTTTGGAAATTGCTATAGATGGATAAACAACAGACTTGCCTTATAAACCTCCTCTGATGAAATTGCAATTCAGCTTATGCTGTGACTTGTGATCATACCTGGGGGTCCTTAATTGTTTCGACAAGCAATGCTTGAAAAGAAGTCACTGCCTCCTTCCTACGCACTTTAACCCGCACCCTTTCCATTTCTTGTTCTTCTCTTTCCTTGCGTTTTCGCAACTCCCGCTCTCGTTCCTTCAGCTTGTCCTAGAAAAGAAATGGAACAAGTTCAATCTTTAATACTTATCATTATCAAAGAATGAGTCACTACTTCATTGCCCCAGTCAATCCAAGTTAATTGAAGCAACTTGGAAGGAACCAAAAATTAATATCTAACATTAAAAATTAAATATGTACACATATAACACCATGGTCATTAAACAAGGGCATCTTGATCAGGTATCCTGCATCCTCGTTATGACTCAAACTAATCACAACATAGCATGCCTAACCCTCATCCACCCCAAATCATTCTGCATTCAATACAGATCAAAAGTGAAACAGGGACTACACAAGAAAAATTAAGATAAAAATTGTTTGAAAAAAGTAGAGTTAACAATAATTGCAGTTTGCAACACCTGTCCTGCTCGATTACATTCTTTCATTTTTATAATTTTCCTTTTTCCCTTTTAAGTCAGTATCTCTCAAGTCTCAGGTACCCACAGATTGAAAATGCCACAGCCAAATAAAGCATGAAACGGTATCAATGATGAACAGCTTACAAAATCATAAATTAACATTAAAAAGAAGCAACAACAAAGTATTCAATTATTGCAACAAGCAATTATTAACTAAACATTTTGATCATCTTTCTAAACCTTATTTGACTCACTGTTGACTGCTAATGCCCACAAACCCAGAAGCCAAGTCCATTATCTCTAAGTATTGGGTCTGTTGCAGTTTCATCTTGATGCCCCAGAATTACCCAAGACATAACAACCCAGAGACAACTACTTGCCCACATATTTGGATGTGTACACATCCCAACAGAAATCCTCAAGTGAAAATTAGCAATTACTAGGGAGCTTGATAGCACTGTCCTAGACAGACCTACAAATATAAACAAGAAAGTTTTATGTTCCCCTGAAATGAAGTACCAATAAGACAGTAGCGCAACATAAAATGGTAACTGCAACTAACAACCAATATACGAAGTTCATGTAAGGTATTATATCAAAAATAGAGTTTCTGATACATATGCAGCTGGTAGATGAACACCTCCAAATTGTAAGCCATACAATAACAGTAACAGGGAAAAAAACAGAACATAAAGAGAGGAAAGGCCAAGGCAAGTTTATTACTATCGACTATAATTATACTAGAAAAAGAAAAGGGAACTAGAAGTTCCAAACTAAAATCAACACCCTCAAATAAAACCAAGTATCAAGCATGAAAAGATATTTTGACTGAACAAAGATCTTCAAACACAACTGATTGAGTAAAGTTCAAACCTACTTCCAATAACATTTCTCATGAATAAAAGCCAACAGTATATACCTGCTCCTCCCTCTTAGCTTTTGCCTCTCGATCTGCTTCCTCTTCAACAGATTTCAGCTCAGACAAATACTCATTGAACAAAGCCTCCCTATCGTCGTGCTTTACAGATTTGTATCTTGGGTCGTTCCTTAAATTATCCTTCACCTACAGTAGGGACAATGGATATTGATACACAGGTTTATGGGGAAAAACTCAATGGAATGAAACATATCAGAGCTTCTGATTTAGTTGCAAGACCTAACTTTTTTCTTCTTTTCCCTTTTTCTTTAAACTTATCATGCACCACTATCATCATAGTTCATAGACAGATTATGCTAATAGACTCACCTTGGACGGACATTACAGGACAGGACACTATTTTAACAGTGAATGAGAACACAATGTCAGTTATAATCCTGGTAGTAAGCACACTTATATCAGAATTAATGGCACGGTGGAGTCCAACCATCCAGAAATGAATCATACATACCCTAGATTCAATCCTCCAACTGTTAAAAGCTATTTGTCACATGGGTACTACCTTTGGGAGTTGATACAATGCAGATTTCAGTTGCATATAACAATTATAACTGCTGATAAGAAAATTCAGTTAAACATCTCAAAAAGAGCACTGAACCATATTAAAAAGAAAAATCAGCAGCATTGTCAACACACCAAAGTAATGTTGCTAAACCTAAATGGGAGGTCATAAGTAAGCAAATTCTTCCATTGCATTTGAAATGAGAAACACATAATAGATAAGTAGCACAACAACAACAACAACGTCCCAGTAGAAATTCCACTGAGATGGAAAAGTCTAGAAGTACGCAACCTTATTCTCTAACTAGTAGAAAGCCTATTTCCGATAGACTCACAAATAATGGATATAGTAGTAAATAAACAAATACAGCAAGCAGGTGAAGATAGCATTTATCTAATATATGCAACTTGCAATCATTTAAAAACAGTTTGGCCACCTTTAACTTTGATCCATTGAGGCTTTGGTGGATGGAATAGCAATTACACCCAGTAATCGATCAGAAAAGGTTAACGTGAGACCTAAAATACCCCACAGTCTGATGATAACAGAAAACTATGCGTTTATATACTTATCAAAGCAAGTTACTTCTGAAGAAGTAAATGGAACAAACAGAAAAGGAGATCACTCCAGATAAGTTTCCATTTCTTTCATCCCTAGAAAAATGATATATTATCTGCATGGAACCAGCTTAAACAATTTCAAATAAGATTTGCAAGCTAATTGAACATATTTCAGCCTAAGAATATCCAGCACTTTGAATTTGAACTTTCCTTATGCATGAACTCACTCGTTTTAAAACTTACCCTGGACCAACGTGAATTCACTGTGATATCCCCTCTCTCTTGCAGCATGGATTTGAAACTAGCCACAGCAGCTGCACGTTCAGCTTCAGCTTTCTCATTTGCTGCCTTCTTCAACGGTAAAACCCTACAATGAAAATAAAAATGTTGTTCAATCCATGAACAATATTTGACATATATCATAGCAGAAGGTATTTACCATGCAAATTAAAAGAGATTCAAGGGCTAATATACACACCCAAACGATCTGAGAATCTCGTGACTAGCCTACTAGTCAGCGGACACATGTTGCTTTCAAGGGATATGTACAGAAATCACTCTGTCTCTAGGAAACAGTTCATGCAGATCTGAATAAGGAACTGGGCGAGAAATATAATGCAGAAAATAGCTATGGTAAATTGCATTATTCGTTGTACAGGCACTAGCATAAGGCATGAATCCTTAGATAGAAATGTGCAAAACATTTCTCCAAAAGCAACATCATTTTGTTAATAATTTTGCTTGATTAAATAATCAAAATGAAGTTTGGCTAGGTAAAACTAATGGCTCAAAATACAAATCCTGTATTGGCCAAGTAAAACTATTGGTTCAAAATACAAAGCCTGTATTCAACCATGCCATTTATCAAATTGTTTTATATCATAGATGTGGATGCTCCCTACCTGCCACCACCAGTTAATATTGTAAAATAAGATGATTTATTGTCTGCGGGTGCAGCTGGAGTAGATGATCTAGAAAACATTCAAAAATTTGAAACTACCCATGTAAATAATATTATAAGGAATACAATTGCCAAAGTTGCATCAACTATACAATCGAACATTCCTCCAACAGAATTATATTCATAAGCCATTTTTTACTATTACCTGTTCCTCATGAGACAGAACATGTAATTTTATAAACTCACCGTCACAGTATTCCCAAATAATAAACACAAACACATAAATATATGCATAGTTTAAAAGCACAGAGATGCAATCTCATACAAAATCAGATAAAACAGAAAAGAAAATTAATAAAGCAATAGCACATCTTTTTGCAGAATCTATCCAAAATAGAAATTACATCACTATTCATAATAGGCATCCTGAAAAGGCTACTATAATCATCTGTATGGATAAAATGGTGACCACCAAAGTAATCCCTGGAGTTCCTATACACCAAGTAATTAAAAAAAAAGGGCCAAACCAATAGTGGTTGTAAATACTACATACAAAAGGAACTATTAGCCACAAACAGAATCTACTTATGTATTAGCAATCTGAAGATGAGTGCTGTGAGCAACACACTCTCAAGTCCACAGGTATGAATAATGTGTGCCTTAAAAAAAATGGAACGGAAAAAGCTCTCGACTAACTGTGGTCAAAGATATGCATATCTCATAATATTATGATCTTATCATAATTAGATCATTTAGATTAGATAGCAGTATCTTGTAGATATATAGTATCTTAGGATTATATTTCCATATCTGTACAGATTT
>JAOQMP010000003.1:6656633-6678484 GCA_027563575.1 Erythroxylum pedicellare
AGCCTTACGGGACAGAATGATGGACTTTCGTTATCTTTGGATCAAATGTTTTGTTTTTAAAACTTAGTCGACTAATATAGTAACGTGACTTAACCGAGTTTTTAAATTATTTTTTAAACTAGAGTCTACTGCAATTAATGCTTGGCCAAAGGGGAGATTGTAAGCCATTTTTGTCATGAGGGACAATTTTGTCCATGTCTCATAAAGTTGGACAATATTAATTGCAATTTTGGTTTTCAAATAAATTACCGATTAAGTTGCGTCATTTGATCCAGATAAAGATAATAAAGTGACCCAATAAATGATCTAGATTAATGGGTCAAAGTTCGAATGAAAAATGGGTCCCGATTAGTGTGGACCGGGTCTATATCGACCTTGTGATGGGGAAGCCCGATATGGAAGCTATATAAAGGTTAGGGTCTCCTATAATTACTCAAATATATCATTCACAAGCATAAAGTTCTCTGACCCATTAAGAGAGCTCATGATTGGAGAAATTGTAGAAAGGCCTAGACCGAAGGACGGTGAACAACTTCCTCAACTGTCCCAAGAGAATCGGTGCTCGTTTGGATAGCAAAAACTGCTTCGAAAGTTGAGACCCGAAATAAGGTATTCTACAATTCCTTCATTTTTATCCTTTCTCGTATGATCCAGAATACGTAATAGGGCTCACATTACGTGTTACATTATAATGTTAATTTCAGCTTTTGATTAATTAAATTTAAAATTTGACATTTGACATTTGTATTTTTAATTATCAATTGTTGATATTTTAAACTAACTAACCGAAGTAATATGTTATCAAAATAACCTCTTTTATGTAGATGAACTAATTCTAAAAGTATAAAAACGGTTGTGTGTGGATGAATTGCATGCTAATAATAATTTTCCCAAAGGAAAAATATTATTTGGTCGAAATTTAAACATACTTGTGATGATAAATCTATGATAATTATTCAATTTTTTTGTAAATTATAAGTTAGTCTAAAGAAAGGCTTATGATTTGACAAGAACTTATTGTCAATATTTGATCACTATAATAAGAGTGCCACTTATAAATTGATATTTTTGTCTAAAGACTAAATATCAATGTTATGTTATGTATTTTGTGATGGGGTTGCAATTATTTGAATTTATTGATTGTGCTTAATTCAAATTTTAATTGCGAGTCTATTGTTTGTTATTTTTTGTTCTCTATTCACTAAATATTTTTTCTACTAAAATATCTGTCAACATCAACTCTATAAATGTGCTTAATGGCACAAACTTTAAGGTTTGGAAAAAGAAAGTTATTATCGTTCTTGGTTCCATTGATCTAGACCTTGCTCTTCGAATTGAGTGACCCTCCTATAGATGCAAGTTCCTCTAATAACAAGAGGCATTGGGAGAAGTGGGAATGCTCAAATCACATGAGTATTATGATCATAAAGCATGCAGATCAGAACTATTTAGGGGCATAATATTTGAAGAGAATGACACAAAATCTCAAATCGCATGAGTCTTATGATCATAAAGCATACAGGTCATAAATATTCAGGAGAACAATATCTAAGAGAATGACACAAAATTGTTCCATAAAGACTTTAGCAACATTTTGCTAAAAAATGAAAAGGTGGAAATAAGTACTCTTTTTACTAATCTTGTTTTCATGAAGTATAAGGGTAGTAGGAACATCAGGGAGTATGTTGTAGAAATGTATCCTCTCACTTTAAAACTAAAGGCATTAAAGTTAAAGATATCTAAATATTTGCTTGTGCATTTGGTTTTGATCTCTTTTCCCATAAAAAAAGGAGAGATTAAAGCAAAGAAGGTTAAAAGTGCTCATTTGGGATCCAACTCTAAAGGCAATAATAAGAAGAGAAAGAAAGATAAGGAAGTTACAGGGAATGTACCATAAAAGATGCAACATAAGGAACCAAAACAACAAACTAAAGAAAATGTTTGAGGGATAAAGGAAGGAAAGGCAAGCACTTAATCATTCTCGATAGTTACAAAACTAATGGTAGGCTTTGTAGTTAGTTATTTGTGTGCTATTTATGCAGAAAGACTTCTTACAAGAAAAAGGAATGTACCAAATATCATGCTTGACATGCAAATAAATATACACTTCTTTTTTTAGTTTGTTTAAAGGTTAATTTGATTTTAGTAATTAGTCACACTTGGTGGTTAGATTTTAATGCTACAACTCATTTAAGTGTGTCCAAGTAGGGTCGCCAGAGCTGCCAAAAACCTAGTGATTAAAGATAAATTTATATAGGTGATAGAATGGCAGTTGAAGTTGAGGTAATAAGGACTTTTAGGTTATCATTTATGTAGCGCCCCCTTACCCTAAGATACATATCGGAACACCCTGAGGATATTCCAGTACATAACCTATGATATTGACGCATTACATTTAATTACAACATTCATATAATATGTCATCATCTATCTTTATTCTCTTATAAACATTATAAAAAAGTCACAATATTTTAAAACCAAATTTTCTCATTTCAATTCGTAGAAACCGAATGGCTGCAAAGTATATTTCAACATTCATACTTATACAACATCATAGCATAATATAAAAAAATGCTACATGAAAGAGGAAATACACAAAATCTATCTAATCTGTCCATATCCAGCTGACTGACCTTTGAGCCATTTCTTCTCTTTCCCAAAAATACAAGTCTACACTACTTGTAGTGTCCCTCAATAGCTAATATCATCTCTCGGTCTTGAAAAGTTAACGTTACAATTTTGATGAGTTTTATGAACTCAATGAGGTAACCATCATCGATAGTTCACTCAATTTAGACATCACATCAACACATATAACATATATTTCTCTTTGCATAATTCATCACATATCACATTCTCACTCAAGAGTAAACAGTTTTGCACTTCAATCAATCCAACATGCTTAATAAAATGCATATGAAATGCTCATGTGACTCTTTTATGATTATTATGTTGTTATGACCGAGTACCTAAACTATCCTGTATCTATTATAGATACTGAGCTCATTTATACTGTCCCTTATCCGTTGGAGATACATGGCTCATTTTATATAGTGAGCATTTAACTCTTATTCACGTTTGAAGCTTTAAGCTTGTTTTTTGTGGCTATTCTAGTCACAACTCTTATTATCTGATCATGCATTCATGTATGAAATGTATCTCACATTTTCAATCAACCATTCACATGTTTGCATATTCATATTTAAATCACATTTTCTATCGGACCCAAGGTCTGACATTCAACAACATCGTTGAGTAACATATATTTCATTACATTCACATACAAGTAACACTTTAATATCTCATTTATAAATCAGAATCATCGGACCTTAATTGTCCGGAACCAACATAACAATTCACATTCATTGAATAATTCAAACATAATATAAAGCAAACAAGTAATTGGGTGAGACCGTCTAGGTTACTCACAAGTTGCTCCCGAACCTAATGCTTAGAAGTTCCAACAACATTTAGAGGTTGACATTCCTGTTGCTCCTCTGTATCAAATAACATACACATATATCACAATTTGCACAATTATAAGCGTTTAACAATGCACATGTATATATATGAAATATACACAATACATGTTTGTGACAATCCTTGGTATCACTCTATTATCCTCATTATGTAAACATTCATATTTCCAATCTCACATAAGTATCATTTATACTTATGATTTATACCACAATAAAACCCTTAGAACCAATTTCATAACTCATTGAATCAAATTCAGGGTTTTTTTTTCTTGAAACACACCTTCGGGTCTACAATGCCTAATTAATATGATCATGAAAACGAAAAATTTGCAACACTCCCTTATTGAAAGTTGTCCTCCTATCTCTTAAGTTTTTAATGACACTAAAATCATTCAATTTGGTTAAGAAATTCGAAAGTTATACTCCATTTATTTCGTACTGTTCATAACCTGAAACAATATTTTATAATCAACTTAATTCAAAAATATGGAATTCTAGATACAAAATTAAAAATTTATTTCTTCAAAAAAATTGTAGCCCTATGCCTCTAGCTTACTCTAAATGAAAACTCATCCCATTTGGATGAGTACAGAATAAGATATAACTGAAATACCCAAGCATGTTTAGTGAAATCATACCAGATCATACCATTCCAATAAATTCTCTTGCTTTCCATCAATCAATATTTTTCAAATCAATTTGGAATGCTACCAATTTTCATTGAGACGTATAATAATGTGTTAGGAACTTACTGGTTTAAGAATCAAGTCATTTGGAGGTCTAGAGAAGAAGTTATGGTCAAAAGAAGCAAGACTGTTCAGTTTGCAAGATGCTCTCAGGTGCATAAACTATTAGAGAGCACAGTGTCATGATGTGAGAATTAAAACCAATAAACACTCACAGGCGTGAGAAAGAAAATTCATGGGTGTGAGTGACTTACAGGTGTAAGGACAAATCACAGGTGTGAGGGAAGAAAAGTCACAGGTGTGAGGGACCCACACCTGTGCACGCTCAACCAAACTTGTCCCACGTTTTTCACTCTATCTCTCCCAAATGATTTCATATGGCTAAGATATTTTATGGAGATGTAGAATGTGTTACGAGCCCAATGGTTCAAGTCTCATGCCATTTGAAGGTTATACGAAGGAGATATAGCCAAAATACCGAAGGATGTTGCGACAACTTGCAACCTCAGAAGTCGCGATCGTGCATGAGCACGATCGCGAGTTAGCTGTCAACTTGCAAAGTCGCGATTACACTTCATCACGATCATGCTTTATCGCGATCGCAACTTTCCAGTCGTACGCACTCACTTCTAACCTCCATAACTTTCAATCCAGACATCCCAAAATTTCAAACTTTATATCATTAAAAAGCTAAAAGAAAGATCTACAACTTTCATAAGATCCCAAAGAAACTTTTTGCCTCTAAAAGGGTCAAAATTTCAAAGTAATATAGCTTTCCCGTATGTACATCTCGTACAGCATCACTAACTTATAATGATCATATCTTTCAGCTTCGGTATCCAAAAATTTCATACCTTATATCAATGGAAAGCTAGAAAGATAAACTATAACTTCTAAGAAGACAACTTTGCCTAATTTAACCTGGATCGATACAGTTTAATCATGGAATTTTCAGACCACATTTTTACCCCTTTTTCTCTTTTCTTTCTTTTATTCTAAGCTAACTTCTCTAACTTATCTTCTTTCATTAAATATGACACTTCAAATTCATTTATACTCCATTTCCATTCAATTCATCTTAACCTCACTTTTGACTCCCATTCAACTAAAATCATTCACAAACAAAATCCAAAATTCATGCTTAAACAAAATCATCAAGAATAGAAGAAAAGTTATTCACGCATTTCACCATTCTCTGCACTTTCTTCACTTTCATTTTCCCATATTTTCATTTTCCACATTCTCTTAAATTTCTTCCTCTAACTATCATTTAAACAATCTTTCTCCTCTCAAAATATCATTTTACAACTATTCTTCAACTCTAAATTCATTCTTTTGGTCATCTCTAAAAACACTAACATATTCACGTATATGCCTACAATCACAGTGAAGAGAAACAAAGCCTTGACTTATATTTTCTTAAAAATGTTTCTGCACCTAGTTATACATATTTTTGTAAGATCTTTCAATTCCAAAAATCATTTTTACAACCTCTTAAAACATTTTTATCCTCAAAACTGAAAAATTAATAAATCCACATTTTCATCTTTTATTTACAGTGAGCATGAAAAATGTCCATTTTTCTCTTATTTATGACATTCCAATAAATCACCATTTTTGTTTCATAAAACCACAACTCTAAAGGATTTATACAATACTTACTTGATATTGCTCCAAAATCTGTAAAAACTCAAGAAACCCTAAACTTTATGCAACTTACATACACCATTGTAGGGGTTGGCAAGCTTCAGTTTGTCTTAAGGCAAATGGAAGGAAACCGAAGTTGGGAGTAGCAAAAAGATAGATGAAACAAGGTTTTACTTTAGTGGAATTTTGATGAAAAACTTTGTGTTAAAGAAAATCTTAAGGAAGAAGCTACGATAAAGAAGAAGACAAGAACAGTAACTTGTCTTTCAAGTTTAAGAAAACTTAACTTTAAACTTGGACACTTGTCCATTTCTTAAGCTATTAGCTAATTTCCTAACTAACTAGTTCTTATTGGACTAGTTCCCTAACTTTTATCCTTTCATTAATTATCTTCACTTTGTCTCTAATTTTTACAATCATTATCTCAAACATTCTGAAGTCGACTCCCAAATTTTTCTTCAATATCATTATACTCTTTTCTATTTTTCATACATCAATTTACTTGTCAAGTGACATTTTTCCTAATACAATAATATCCAACATTTTCGGAAATTATTCTTAAAGTTCCCCAAAATTCAAAATTACTCACTAATTAAATTTTTAACACAACAAATTCACAATTCTTATAACATCACATCATAATTCAATTATATTCAAAATTATCTATGAATGCATGTACAATTATTTTCATGTGCCAAAAGTTCACTATTTATGTGTACGTGTATATCATACTATGCATGAGTATGAAATGTGTTTTCTAATCTCTCACTAATCTTTCATATTTATTATTTTAACCTCCCCTCAAGTAACGGGATGTTACAATTTAGGACTAGAAATTGTTTGGATTTGAAAGCGACTTATATTGTACCATCTTTTAAGGATATTTTGGTTTCTATTTCTTTATTAAACAATGTTGGTTATTATTATTCTTTTGGAAATATAGACAATTTAGTCTTTTTCATTATTCAGAACTTATCAGTTATGATTGTTTGTCAAAATACAATAACCTATACTTACTTGATACATTTGTTTTATCTAATGAATCCTTGCATGTTAATTCATAAAGTGCTAAAAGAAAATTAATAAATGATAATTATGCTTGGCATAAGATTTTAGGGTATATGTCTAAATAAAGAATTAAAGGTTTATGATATATAGAATTCTTGATCCACTTGATCTATCAAATGTTAAAGTTTGTGTCAAGTGTATTAAAGGGAAGCAGACTAACATAAGGAGATTAGGTACCAAAAGGTCTTCAGACTTCTTATAACTAATTCATAAAAATATTTTTAGGCCATTTCTTGCACTTTATTGGAATAATCAAGAACAATTTATTATGTTCACAGATGACTACTCATATTATGGGTACCTTTACCTCATTCATGAGAAGTCATAGGCAATGTACATGTTCAAAGTTTTCAAAATTGAAGTTGAGAATCAACTTAGCAAAGGGATTAAAAGTGTTAGATATAATCGTGATGGTGAATATTAAGGTAGATATGATGATTCAGGTGAATAACATCCAGATCCATGTCAAATTCTTAGAATAATGCAGTATCGTCCTATAGTACACTATGCTAAGAAGCCCTATCATGATGATATTGCTAAGAGACAAAACAGAACATTAAAGAACATGGTGAGGAGTATAATTATTCACACTTTCTTGTCATATTCGCTTTGAGGGGAGGCAAGAAAGACTACAACTCACATTCTTAATATAATTATAACTAAGGCAATGAATAAAACCTATTATGAATTATGGACAGGTAGAAAACTTAGCATAAAGAATTTTCATATTTAGGGTTATCTTGTTGAGATAAGGCCATGTAGGCTGAATGAAAGGAAATAGGACTTTAAAACCGTCATTAACTATTTCGTTGGATACTCTAAACAGTGATAAGGTTAAAAATTTTATGATACCACAAGTAAAACTATTTTTGAGATGGGAAATGTCAAATTCCTTGAGGATGTTGTGTTTAAAGGAGAAGATAAGATCAGAGACTTTGTCTTCAAAGAGGAATTCACCTCTCTTCTTACATATCAGGTTATCATTCCTGACATTGTTTAAGAAATAACTTAAAATTAATAAGGATGTTAAAAATCTCCATAATCAAGATCAATTGAATATTCTTAAAGGACAAACTCAACAACTTTAAGAACAAATGCCACTGAGAAGGTCTACTAAAGAGAGGAAAAGTGCAATTTTAGATGATCATATCATCTTTCTCTAAGAACATGATATAGACATTGGCATAGTGGAAAATGATCCAATAAACTTATGTGAAGCCATTGAGAGTTATAATTCTCAAAAGTGAATTGATGCTATGAATGAGGAAATTAAGTTCATGAGAGATATTGATCTTTAGGATCTTATCCTATTTCCTGAAGATGTAAAACCTATCGATTGCAAATGGATATTTAAGACCAAAAGGGATTCAAAAGGCAATATAGAGAGACACAAGGCTCATCTTTTTGCAAAGGGCTATGCTCAAAAGGAAGACATTGATTATAAAGAAACTTTCTCACTTATTTATTTGAAAGATTCTTTTAAGATTATAATAGTACTTATGACACTCTTTGATCTTGAGTTACATCAGATGGATGTAAAAACAATGTTCCTTAATGGTGACATTGTTGAAACAATTTATATTGAGCAACCTGAAAACTTTGTTTCTAAAGATTCAAAGAAGATGGTTTGCAAATTAAAGAATTCCCCCTGTCGAATTAAGCAAACTACTCATTAATGGTATTATGAGTTTCACCAAGTTGTCATTTTTCAGTTTTAAGATGAATTTGGTAATAATTGTATATACTATAAGTTTTGTGGCAGCAAGTATATTTTTATGATTTTATATGTTGATGACATATTGCTTGCTAGTAACGATATAAACTGATTGCACAAAACCAAAACAAATGTATCAAAGAATTTTGAGATGATCGATCTCAGTAAAACCTCTTTTATATTAAGGATGTAGATACATTAGGAACATTCTTAAGGTATTATTGGGTTATCACAAAAGAGCTATATTGCTAAGGTACTTAATAGATTTGGCATGCAAGATAATAAACCAGGTGATATCCCTATTGCTAAAGGAGACAAATTTAGTCTTAATCAATACCTTTAAGAATGATTTAGAAACTAAATAAATGCAAAAGATTCCTTATGCCTTAGCTCTAGGGAGCTTAATGTATGCTTAGGTATATACTTTTCCAGATATTACGTACATTATTAAAATGTTAGGCAAATATTTAAGCAATTCAGGAATGGATCATTGGAAAGCAGTTAAAACTTAACAGAGTTATGCGATATCTTAAGAAAACAAAGGACTACATGCTCACATATAAGAGACAAGATCAATTGGAGATCATTGGGTGTTATGACTAGGATTTCACGGGATGCCAAGATAGTCATAGATCCACTTCAAGCTATATCTATATGCTTGCTAAAGGAGTTATTTCCTAGAAGAATGCGAAGCAGACACTCATAGCTTCTTCTACGATAACAGACGGGCTTATAACATGTTACGTGACATCCAATCATCAAACATGACTATAGAACTTTTTCATTGAGTTACAAATTATATATGGCATGGGAAGACCACTGAAGTTATTTTGTGACAATAAGATTGCAGTGCTGTATTTTAATAATAACAGAAGCTCATCAAAGTCAAAACATATCGACACTAAGTTCCTAGCTGTTAAAGAAAGAATTCAAAGTGGTGATATGTCTATATAAAATGTCGGGACAAACTCCATATTAGGAATTCTCTAACTAAAGGTTTATCGTCCAATGTCTTTTACGAGCACATTGCTCATATGGGTGTCATGTCATTAATGATATGTTAGTTTAATAGGAGATTGTTTTTTTTTTAACGAAATTTATGGTTATAAGCATGTGTTATGGATTTTTATGATTTAATACTACATTATAAATGTGTGTTTTTATATTTTAATTTAAGTCGGTTCAAAGGTATGAATATTGTACTGTACCAATTGGTGCCGACTATACTAACCAAAAATTGGTCAAACAAAAGAATATCGTACCGAACTTTGATATAGGTCGATACAAACACTAGTATTAGTTTAACATAATTACAATATATTTAATAAATATTTTTAAAGTTTATATGTTCATATTTAAGACGTATATATTTTTTAGTGCATATATGTGAGAAATTATTATAAATTTTGACATATGTAAATATAACAGTTGAAATTAAATTCTTATAAATTTATATTCTTAAATTTATATTTACATGAGAGTTAAGCGATACGAGATATATGTGAAAATAATATTAATAAAAATAAAAATAATTGTTTTATTAAATTCATATTATTATGATTTCTTGATTTATGATTAAAGTAAAGTAAAAAATATATCACATAATATATTTAATTAATGTCTTGCAATTTTATAAAATTTATAAACTCTTTTATAATTTTAAATTTTTTTTGAAACATTATCCTATATTGACCGCCATTGATACCATATTATATTAAAACCAAAATTGACACGATATTTATACCATTGATCCAATTTGATCTCGCTACAAAATAAGGTAGAATCAATTGAAAATAGACATAGTAAGATGACGTGACATGACAATTTCAAGTTGCGTATCCATACTTGATCCTTATTGTTAATTATATTGATGTATATGACCACCGATAAGTCTAGTCACCTAGTTGACAAAATTTTATTAATACGACTGATGGATCATGTTAGTTAAAGACGTATATATCTTAGAAGGTCAAAAGCTAAAAGAGTCGCAACATCTCAATCAAATCTATTCTAATGAATCTAGCTAACCTTAATGATTCAAACTATAACTACCCACCAAAGAACACACTTTCCTGAATTTATAAATTATAAAATAAATAAAATTATAATACTTAAGTGAGAACTTAAATGAAATTTAGGGTTAATTAATGTATTATTTCTTGTAATATTTAAGAAAATGCCAAAAAGGAGAATTTAAATATAAAAGAATTGATAAACGAAAAAGAATAGAAGTCCACATCAAAACCTTAAAAAACAAACGAAAAGAAGTACAAGGCGCGTCGGCTCCGAGTCCGACCGACCACGTTAAAATTGAAAATCACAAAATCCAGAAAAGGGGAATGCAATTATCCACGTCTTCCTCATTTTGAGGTCTTCAATGGGATTCCTGTAATCTCCATCTTCCGTCAAATTATTGGATGCACCTGACACGTTTAAATTGTCAGAGCTAGAACGCTATTACTGACTCGATTCCAACTCAAGTTAATCTACTTCTCTCTCTAAATTCTCCTTGCTCACACTAAACTTCTCGGAGTTTTTTACGTTTGAGTCTGTTCCACGACTTCATTCCCTCTCATCCACTTTCCACTTCTTCCGTTTGCCGTTCTTTTCTTTTTTTTTTTCTTTTCAGTAAAGGAAGGAGCTTTCTGGATTGAATATTCTGATTCTATGCTATCTTTATTTTGTTTTTAAGATATATGATTGTAGTCATCTGGGTTTTGCCTTGATTTTCTTGTTTTGAGTTGCTGGGCAGTTTGGATTCTTGATTCCCATAAGTGGGATAGTTCTAAAAATTCTATTGAAGTGGTTTGGAATTCATGTTCCCATGCAATGAGTTTTGTTATGCCCTTGTTGGAAGTGGGGCACTGACGTTTTCTTTGCTTCTAAATGATTTTGCAGTCTTCTTCTTTAGCTTCTTATCCTCAACTCTGCCCATGTAAATGTCTGAACCAAGACATCAACCTCGGTTTGTCATCCACCTACCCTTTGTCCAAAAGAAGAAGAAGAAAAAGTTTGGTGCTGTTCAACAACTTTTCACATCGAAATTTTAGGAGAAGATTTAGTTTTCGTGCTTGTGTAATCCCCAACGATGGCAATAAACTGAATGTTAATGTGGAGTTTGCGAATTCGATAAGAAAAGGAGCGAAAAGCATTTCGTTGCAACGAATTTCCAGTGAACTGGAGAGTGAAGAGTTGTCTCGTGAATCATCGTCTCCTTCATCGATTCAAATAGAGTCAAGTTTCACCAATTTCCAGGAAGACCCAATTGTTGATAAGTTAAGGACTGAGTTAGGAGTGATACATCCAATCCCTTCACCTCCAGTTAATAGAAATATATTCGGCTTGTTCATTTTCTTCTTCTTTGTTGGGGTAGCTTCTGATAAATTATGGACCTGGAGGAAAAAGGACCAGAGGGTTAAGGAGGATGGGCAACGTGGGACGTGGCCTCAAGTGCCCTCTAGCTTTCCATTGTTCTTGGAGAAGGATTTGCACAGGAAGGAGTCAGTGGAATGGGTGAATATGGTTTTGGGAAAACTGTGGAAGGTTTACAGAGAGGGTATTGAAAATTGGCTCATCGGATTACTTCAGCCTGTAATTGATAACCTGAAGAAGCCTGATTATGTGGAGAGAGTTGAAATTAAACAGTTCTCCCTGGGGGATGAGCCACTATCTGTTAGGAATGTTGAGCGTAGAACATCACGCCGTGTCAATGATTTACAGTAAGTTGTCCCTTGAAATACCTTGATATCGATTTTGTCGCGAAATTGGAATGGTGAATTGCATTGCACTAGAGTTGCCTTTCTTTTAGAGTATCTCTTTACTCCCTGTATGCTGAATTGCTGATACTTAATAGTTCAAATTTCAGCTTTGATCCTGTGTTGATTCTAGTCACTTGTGAACTGATCCTAGTTATATGTCTTCAGAAGAATTAACTTTTGAGGACATCTTTACATGGAAATCCAAAAACATTCAAGTTGACATAGTAAATGAATTGCCACTTATCCTGGAGAATGTGACTGATTTTTGTTCTCTTTGATGACTTTTAGGTACCAAATAGGTCTCCGGTATACTGGTGGGGCTCGGATGCTGCTAATGCTAACGCTGAAATTTGGTCTTGTTCCCATTGTTGTTCCGGTTGGTGTTCGAGATTTTGATATTGATGGAGAACTTTGGGTCAAGTTGCGGTTGATACCAACAGAGCCTTGGGTGGGAGCTGTTACATGGGCTTTTGTCTCACTTCCAAAAATCAAATTTGAATTGTCACCATTCCGATTATTCAATCTAATGGGTATGGCATAGTTAGATGCAAGTTAGTGATTACATCTACTTTTGTATGTTAACAACGGTTGCACCTGGGTGATATGCCTGTAATATGTGAACAACCTAGTATAGAAGTTTTTATTTGCTGATGGAAAGCAATAGCATATAACCAACTTCTGTCATGTGAATAATTGTGCCCTTGTTCTTTACCCAAGAATCCAAGATAATATGTCATTGCTGAAAATGATGTTACTAGCTGCCAGGGAGGGCTTTAAATTTTGTATAGACAGAATGTGAAAGATTTAATGGCCCAACATGGACTATTTAAGGAGTATATGAATAAAGGAAAGTGAGATAGTCAAGCTCCTTCCTTTATTAGGGAATAGAAATTCTTTGATTCTTTGCAAGATAAATTGATAACAGAGTGTAATCCTGCAGATTAACAAGTGGTCAATTTTTCTTCTCTTGTCAATGGTTGGTTTATGGGAATGTATAAGGTATAATACCCATAGATGTTAAGACCTCCATTTTATTACACTTTGCCTAATGCATAATTCATACTGCTCAGGTCGAGAAGCTAAAGAAGAAAAAGAAAATTTGAGAGTGAGCTCTCAGCTTCCCCTACTTACTGTCCTTTCTTCATCTCTCTTTTCTTGATGTCAAATATTCTCTTGTCACTGTGAAAGTTATCCTATTTCCCATAGTCTCTGGTGGTTGGAATATTTTTCTTTAAATAGATTTGAAGCTACAATGTGGAAGTTAAATAAATATTCACGCAAACTGGTTTACAGGAGAACTTTTCCTGTGAAATTGACCCTCTCAGTGTAATTCTGATGAATTTTGTTGAAATAGAAACAATTTTGTTTTTTTTTAATCATGTTTGTAAATAAGATATTTGCTAGGTCTTGCATGCTGTCATGTCTAATTTAAATTGATGTCTCACATCATCATTTATGCTTATCTTCATTTTCTTGCAAAATGAATACCATTAGAATTGAGAAATTTTAATTAATTCGAAGATGATGATTCTTATGCTAAGCTCTTCTTTATGTTTTAATTTCTTCTCTTATTTTTCCAATTGATGCTGTGGATTCTAACATGTTTTTCTTCTTTCTGTCATCTTTTATGCATGCTTGGTCAACACCAGCAATTCCTGTTCTCTCCATGTAAGTGGGATTTTGCCTTTTAAGTTGCTTTACATTTATGCTTATAGATGTGTATATACACTGCTTTGTTCTGAAGATTGTTTTTCCTTGCAACTCTTTGATAAATCATGTGCCCTTAGACTAGTGAATTCACAATTGTCATATTTGTTTTTGCTTCACTCCTGAAAATTGCATTTGATGAACTGTGCTCTATTGTTGTTTTCATTTATTCTTTCTCTTCTACCGTATGACATGTCTGGATAGAGTGTGGGCAACAACCATTGTGAATTTGGCTTGTGCAGAATATGATATTTGAGTTGGTTTTCTATATCCAAATAACAATGCTATTGGGGAACTGCTTTTTGATGTGATTTTGTTAAAAATTTTCATTCTTGCACATTATAACTTTATCTGGTTTTTCTAAAGATTGTATTCCCTATGCATACTGCTAAGTCGTGTCGTTAAACCAGAGCATTTGCATTTGTCACCTTGTTGTTGCTCCACTCTTGCGTTGTATGGGTGAACATAGAAACATTCGTTTTTCCTTCGTTTATCCTTGCACTGCTGCTAGGTCCTAAGTATGCGAGATTGGTGAAACTACTGTTATCTAATTAACTTCATAATCTTAGGAGCTGGATTTTAGCATCCAAATAAAATACCGCCAGAAAGATGCTTTTGCAAATGATGACATTTATATTTCTTGGTTTAGATTATCGAGAACTTTTGTTCCTTCCCTTTGTAGGTATGCATTTGCTTTAAAAAACATAGGACCATACATAGACCTATTCTGTTCTTTGCACTGTAAATTTCTTTACTATCTAAGCTAACATTCTGGGACCTGGTGTATGGATATTTATTTTGTATTGTCTTATTGGTTTGTGTTTCTTCTTATCCATGGTTATTGAGTTAACTAATGTTTCAAGAACTTTGCTGGTTTTTATTTCCTTACATTTCGTTCATTTACAAAATGTTCTACGTTTTGTAGGTTCTTGACGAAACTTCTCACAGAGGATTTGCCTCTACTATTTGTACGTCCAAAGAAGATTGTCTTGGATTTTCAAAAGGGGAAAGCTGTTGGCCCTGTTGCAATTGATTTTAGAAAAGGTGAAATTCAAGAAGGAAACAGGGATTTTGTTGGCGAGTTATCAGTGACTCTTGTTGATGCTCGCAAACTTTCGTATTTCTTCTATGGTAAAATTAATCCCTCTTCGATTTTCTTGTCTTGAATTTTTATTTGAGTTGATAGAGAGTGATTAGTGCCACCTACTAGTTTAAATTGGGTTTCGTGACGTTATATCAAAGCTTCTATGGTTGGGAGATCTTGAACTCAAGTCAGATTGTTATAATGAAATATCAATTTAAGCACATATTCCCCAGTTTTCAGCCAAAAGGGCTTACGGGTGAGAGGGTCTGTTTTAGTATAATGTTCTAGCTTTGAGCCTCATCTTTAAATTTTGGATTGAATGATTTCTTGACATCTTTCACTGCACTACTTGCTAGGAGAGGATAACTTAAGTTTTTTTTTTTAACCCCCATGTGTAAGGATTTGCCTCTGGATCTTTATGTGTTTGTAAAACACTTTCTAAAGGTCCTTCTTGCTGACTATCAAGCACTCAGGACTTTAGATATGTATGTTCTGAAATATCTCTGTTGGAACAGTTCTTTGTGGGACATTTCACAGTGTGACCTTTGATTGAGCTGGATGGTTTTCTGTTAATGAATGATTGTACAGTTGTTCACATAATTTGATTACCAGTTTGAAGTTTTAATAAGTTTCTTTCTTAATTAGCTTAGCAAAAAAAGAATGCTAGGATTGTCACCATGTTTAAACATTGTTCTTCAGTAATACTGTCTACTTTTGCTTCTAGTTACTATTCACATTGATCTAACTTCAAAAATAGATTGTATACTCTTATGTGATTTAAGTATGCATTGAAATGATATTATGATGTCTTTTCTGGTGTGGCTCGGGCTATTTGCATATCGAGTTAGTCATAGAGCTGCTGCGTGTGATATAATTGTCATTTGGTGAGTGAGGTTTCTGGATTTCTGCATATGCTTGTGCTCGTGGAATGTATTTATTGATGCCCTGTCATTGCAGGTAAAACGGATCCATATGTTGTGCTAAGGTTGGGTGATCAAACTATACGCAGTAAAAAGAACAGCCAGACCACTGTCATTGGGCCTCCTGGTGAGCCCATTTGGAATCAGGTAAACTGAAAGCATAGTCCAATGATGCATTTGTGAACTTAAGTTGCGTGAGTTTCTCTTTTAACTACATTTAATTACTTTTTTCAGGATTTTCATATGCTTGTTGTCAATCCTAGGAGACAAAAATTGTTAATCCAAGTGAATGACTCTCTTGGATTTGCTGATTTGACCATTGGCATGGGTGAGGTAATTTATTTTATTCCGGAGTAAGCTATTTATATTGTTAAAGAATTGGACTCACTTTCCAAGGTAGATGCATCACTTAGTCTTGACAATAACATAGACAAAGTTTGTAAAGCTGTCAAACCTGTAGGGACTGAGAATGTGCATTGACATTACGCATTCAACATATTCCTAAATGGGCAACCTCCTCTCCATCTGATCAGAGTATTACCAAACACTTCACATTTGGCAGATCACGTTCAGTTTTGGTTGAATTTTGCTTCTTATCTGTTACACATTTTCCCCTTAGGTTTGTACACTGCCATTTATTTTTCTTTGAGCTTCTTTTATTTCATCTCTTTGGTGTAGTCTCCCTTCGTGTACATTCTGCTTGACATAAAATGAAGGTTTTGATTGGGGGTTTGCTGTTTTCTCTTGTTATTATTGACTAAAAACAACAATCTGAAATCATTGTTCTTCCAGGTCGATCTGGCATCTCTGCAGGACACTGTGCCGGCAGATAGGATAGTGGTTTTGCAAGGAGGATGGGGGTTGTTTAGACAGAGGTCAGCTGGGGAGCTACTTCTTCGATTGACGTATAAGGCATATGTTGAAGATGAAGAAGATGACAGGAGTGAGGTGAAGTCTATTGATGCATATGCTTCTGATGATGAGTTCTATGAGATTGATGAATCACAGGCTACTTATGAATCAAGTGGGATTAGGAAGGGTTCTTCTTCTGAAGCAGATAAAGAGTCCTTTATGGATGTTTTAGCAGCTTTAATTGTGAGTGAGGAATTTCAAGGAATAGTGGCTTCTGAGACAGGGATTAACAAACTTGTAGATGATCTCCCAAGTGCAGGGACTACAGCATCAAAGTCAGACGGGCCTATCGCCAAACCAAGGCCCTCAGAATTTAATAATAGTTCTGAAGATTTTAGAGGTAATGTTCCATTATGTCTTTTACCTGTAATTGCTGTTGAAACCTGGAGTCTACGAGTCTGTTTTCCTTTTTGTGAATTCCAGGATCCGTCTTATTTTGGTTTGCCATAATTACAAGCATAGCAGTTCTAATTGCTCTGAACATTGATGGCTCAAGTATCTTCAATCCTTGACACGTGAGCGAGCAGGTTTCGATGCTCCTCTTTGATCCACTAAACTTCTTTCTGCAAATCTTGTGTTTTCATTCAATTTTTTTCCATTGCTGGCAGGGAAGCAGGTGGTTTGTGGAGTGGATGTTATAGGTTTAGTACGCAATTTTCTTCATGTAAATTCTGATCCTGATTCCTGAGCAGAGCAGCATTATTTTCTTTGTAGAGGAAGGCAAAGTTTTTGAGGCATTATTTATAATTTTGTTTGATATATTGTATAAGGATGGTCAGCATGAGGCCGGGCCGATTTATTAATTTTTTAAAAAAATTCAAAAAAGGATGCCGCTTTATCGCTTTGAGTTGGGCCTTCGGTTGGGTGCCAAAAACCTTGGATTGTGGCCTGCTGATTTTATGCGAGTCGGGCTTGGCCGGATTGTCATCCCTCTTTTATAAATGTTTATAGAGCAATTGTAACAGTTTTTATTTATTTATTAAAATCAAGTAGCAATAAGTTATAAGCGTCTTTATACTCTTTTTAAGTTTAATGGTTATTACCAATCACAAGATTTATCATTGGTATTTATTAAAGTCAGTTCTGGCTTTGTTTTTTTTTTGGTTTATTCTATTATAAAATTAGTTTTTATCATTATTTTCTTTTTGTTATATAATGATTTTGTTATCAATTAATATATATTATTTAATTATAAAAATTAATGTAATAAGCACATTTTCAAATAAAATTAACTTTTATAACTAAAGTATATATTAAAATAAATTTTAATTAAATTGAATAAATTATAATAAAATTTGTTTTAATATTTTAATATTTATAAATAAATATCATACTATATATTTAAATAAAAATACCTCGAAATCATGGGAATATAGTAATTCTTTTATTTTCATATTGAAGATAATGTGCAATTAATTGACTTTTTCTTAAAAAAATATTAAAGTTATGAATTTAAATATTTCATTTTCGATAAGATAAAAACAAAAAAGGAAGCAAAGTTAGCTCTTAGCATTTTACAACCGGATTAAACCGTAGCATTCTTCTCCCTTTTCTACAAAAAAAACGACATTATTTTACATTAATGACCTCAGATAGCCCGAGTGCCCTACCCAAAGCCTGATCCTTCTGTCATCCCCACTGGCCCCACTCTTTTATGACAATGAACCGATGGAAATGCCAGCTTTCCCACGATGGGAATGGGCCAGTTTCATTCAGTATGGGTCGATGGGTGTCACCGTAACGTAATCGTCCCAATCCCAAAACAACATCATCTCAGGTCCCATTTTTATAATCAAATAACAAATATTTAAAAATAATTTGGATAAATTAATAAAGCTGCAGATATTGATGACTATGTAAAACGAAGAGTTTTATGCACTGAAGTAGTTTTTATTTTTTAAAAAAACTAAATTGGAGTTTTTTTAAATTAATTTTTTTAATAGTGCCATTTTTGCTTCTAGAATTGTTGAAACAATGATGGAAAATTGGATTGGAATAGAGGGGGTGTGGTTTATTTTAGTATGTTTTGAAGAATTACACTGTTCTTTTCACTTTTGTGCTACGAACTGGAAAACATTTTAAAAGACTAAAATAGATCTTTTCCGTTTTTCCTGAAAAATACTATCCATCCAACTTCTGACAAACAACAGAAAAGCAATATCTGTTGAGCGAGCAATAAGTAATTGGAGGGTTGATTGATGGTACCATAGCCTGTGGGTGTGCCTAATATTATTATATATTTCTCTGTTTTGCTCCACAGACAATAAAAAGGCGTCGTGTATAGAGAGATTATGTGCATGTGCATGCCAATAGTTAAGTATTAAGAAAGAACTCAGATGCTGTCACTACGCATCATTGTCTTTGTAGATCCCTAATATTCTGTGTGTACTTTTAATTGTTGAAAGATGTTTGACTTTGAATTGGAAATCAACGAATAAATATTGATTTAAGTTGGATTTTGGAGTAAGCTTTATTTTAGAATTGATTTTGAATATTTTTAAATAAAATGTTATTATTCTATTGAATAATTAAATAATTAAATAAATTTTTTCGGAGTAATCTTAATTGAGAAAATCGAAAGACAAATGTTTTACTGTGTACAAGCTTATAGACATTTTAAACCTTCAAAAAGAGAATATCATGCAATTTATAAAGAGCTTACGACAGTCTAAAGAGACCCTTATTTCTTTATAGTAAAAATGGACAACACATCATTTTTAAAGATAATAGATTCAAATAAAAAAACTTATGTCAGAGCTTCGCTAGAAAGATTGTCCATGTCTCGCTTTTGATGATGCTCCACCAACAAAATGAAGATATCATATGAATTCAGTCAAATATTATTTTTAAATTACTTATCAAATAATTTTTTAAAAGTATATATAATAGTGTGTTAATTAATAATTTTTCAAATAAATTGCTTAATTAGGCAATCATTCAAATAAATTTTAAGCTCAACATCTATAGCCACTTTGAAGGCTATACTGAAAACAAAATAGGGGACCTTTGAAGAATGAATTTGGAAATTTAATTGGCAATGAGTAGCAAATCAACTTCTGGTTTGATAACTGGTTACTAATGGACCTTTATTCAATTTACCAGAGATGGACAACCTTAAACTACTTATCCACCATAGGACAACAGTTGCAGAGGCTTTGCTGAACAACTCTTTATTCACCCTTGCTACCATTCCCTACTTAGCTTTCTTTTGCAATTCTACAAACTAATTTACTTGGTGGGGACGACACTATTCTCTGGAAGCATACTAGTCGCGGAGCCTTCACCAATCACTCTTGTAGACAATTCTTTACATGCCAATGGTGGATAGGCTGAAGCGTTTTCTTTACATGCCAAACTGGTGCATCCTTTGTTAGAAAGCAGAAGAAAGCCATGATTACTTATTCTTCAAATGTGATTTTGTTCAACTGGAGCTCGATTAAGTTGTGGAGGTGTCAGTTTGCTGGTGCTTCTAATCATGATATCAGTTAGTGCTTTTGTTTTAACTTTCACCTTCCTTATCAAGGCCATTTAGAATGAAAAGAACTTCAGAATCGACAATCCATCAAAGAACTGTTCCAACAAAACCCCACCTAACAACTTCACACCTACATCAGCGTACACAAACACATATTACATATCCATAACTATTGGTCACGAATGTAGCATATTTAGCTAACTCATTATCTACGAAGTTGTTTTCCTTTTGTGTTGCTAACTATATATGTTAATTAGCTTCACAATCATGTACACTCTTGTAGTCTGTAAACTTTGGTTTGCCTTTAATGGCTAATTTCTTTACATTTTCTGAAAAAAAAAAAAAAAGAGTCCTAAGCTTGGATATGGTGATCTTTATAATCAAGATTGGACAACTTTAAAATGTAGCGGAGTAAATTGTACGTCAGTTTTGGAAGTGACAAACTCAAACAAAGTACGTGGTCAACGACCTGTCCCTTTCAAATCTTCAACAAGCTTCAATTCATTATTTCTTTCCGTATTCCTATATATTTGGTTTTTGTGCATTTTTAGGAATTGAAAAATATGGACGAAAAATAATAGAAAATATAGGCACAGCAGTTATCTGACAGCCAGCCAATCCCATGGCCAAACGGAAGGGAGTGTGGGGGGGGGCCGTCATCTGTCTTCGATTCTCTCACTTTGTTTGTCCTTTAGCTCTTTAATAGATTACTAATCACGTTTTAGTGAACTTAATAGTGTAATTAAATTAATTAACACATTCTTCACTACCAGACTCACTCATCGTTTGCGTTGGATTTTGTTTTTCGTATTCTAAAATAAGCTTAAATCTCAGTTTAGAATTCCATTCCTTCGGCCACATTGCATCTAACTTCATCTCTCCCTCTCTAAGGTTGTCACTCGCTCTCTTAGTCTATCTGTAGAGTGCGGCTTTAATTGCAGTATTGTCTGTGTTGGCCTCTTTCTTAAGCTTTAGATTAGCCCTCAGTTTTCTACTTCACTCTGCTTCTTCTCTGTTGGTCTTTTGGTTTGCCTTTTTCTCTTATTTTTGGTAGCTGCTCAGTGTGTGTGAAGTGGACGTTGGACTTGCGGAGAGAGTGTTTTTGAGTGGTACATCGTTGTTTCTGCTTCTGGGTTGCTGTTATTTGCTCTATCTGTTTCTTTACCCACATTTGCAGTGATCTCAGTTTTCTTTTCTAGATTTTTTTGGTTAATTTTCTAGTCCTTCTCTTTGCTTGTGGATTTTTGTTCAAAGGTTCACTAATCTCTTCAGTTGGTTAAGGTTTTTGGAGCTTATGTGCGTCCATCTGGTTGTCATAAATACACGTAACCTCTAAGAAACTCCTCAACTTAATCCAGGTCAAGTTTTCAAATATTAACACTGGTATGTGCACCAATTTGG
>JAOQMP010000003.1:6688024-6699851 GCA_027563575.1 Erythroxylum pedicellare
TTGGTGAGAGATACGCGGTGATAATATATTTGTATAAAATAAAGAAACAAAAAAGAAGATTTTTAACTAGGTTTAACACATTAGGATACGAGCTCCTTTTTTTTTCTTTTTTCTTTTTTGTGGTAATTAGGGTCCTTGATATTATGGCATTCTCTGGTCTCTTGGCTGCTATTTTGATCTGCATGCAGGTTGGTGATGTGGGAAATGAAGGTTTGCTTATTTGTTTCACTTTTCACAATTATTGGCAGTGGATCCGTACCTTAATTGGAGACAGATTTCATTTTTATGTCGTTTTCTTAAGACCTTATGCTGTAAATGGAGTCATGTCTTGACTTGTTATAAACCTGTACTTCTCTGTTCTCGTTTTCGTTTGGCTGCTTTAATAGCTTGTTCCTTTCAGGGCTTTTAAGATTTTGTTGGCTTGTCATCTGCTATTTCTTTCGCCTTGCAAAATAAAGCTGAGTAAATGCTTGTCTTCGGTTTATTGAAGAATCCATCATTCTTTTGCATGCACGGTCTACCATTATTGTCGTTTCATCTGCGAAGTAATTGTTTGTCTTGTAATAGTTGTTTATATTCACTCATTCAGTGGAATGATGTAAGCAATTACATTTCAACGTCTTAGTTGCCTTTATCTTCTTCACTAAAAATCCCTTGTATTCGAAATTTATAATGTTGGTTATACAACTAAAGCCACTTGATTTTCATCTTGCTACTTATTGCTTTTTAATTTCTAGACATGCAATCCTTTCCCGACCCTTAATGAGCCTTGTTGGTGTTAATCCCATGTTTTTAGCTTAAGGAATTGATGGCCTAGCCATGCATGTTTGGGCACGACTTCATTATTATTTTTCTAATCAGTTGCCCTTCTAGTTCTAAGGTTTTTGGTTATTCTATTTTTCTTTAGAACATCATTCTTTAGAGATAAGCTCTTTCTTCCCTTCTGACGGCTGCTACTGATTTCTTGCTGATATTTACATAATCTTAGTAGTTTTAATTGTGAATGATTTGTATTCAGATTTTGTCTTTTACAGTGAAGAAAGAGCTTATCTCTAAAGCACAATGTCAGATCTTGAGGCCCCCCTTCGCTCAAAGAGGAAAAAGATTTGGGTGGACTACTTCGTTCAGTTTAGATGGATTATTGTTATCTTTGTGGTCCTTCCAATCTCCTTCACCTTCTACTTTCTTATATATCTTGGAGATGTGAAATCTGCCATGAAGTCCTACAAGAGGCGTCAGAAGGAACATGATGAGAATGTTAATAAAGTGGTGAAACGACTCAAGGAAAGGAACCCATCAAAGGATGGTCTTGTTTGCACAGCCCGTAAACCCTGGATTGCAGTTGGCATGAGGAATGTGGACTATAAGCGTGCCCGACACTTTGAAGTTGATCTATCAGCTTTCCGTAATATTCTTGACATCGACAAAGAAAGAATGATAGCAAAGGTGGAGCCACTTGTTAACATGGGACAAATCACCAGGGCCACTGTTCCAATGAATCTTTCTCTTGCAGTGGTTGCCGAGCTTGATGATCTTACTGTTGGTGGGCTTATCAATGGTTATGGAATCGAAGGGAGCTCCCACATCTACGGATTGTTTTCTGATACTGTTGTGGCTTATGAAATTATCCTTGCTGATGGTCAGGTTGTTAGAGCTACCAAGGACAACGAGTATTCTGATCTTTTCTATGCTATTCCTTGGTCCCAGGGGACACTTGGGCTCCTTGTGTCTGCTGAGATCAAACTTATACCAATTAAGGAATACATGAGGCTGACCTATAAACCTGTGAAGGGTACTTTGAAAGATATTGCACAGGCTTATATGGATTCTTTTGCACCAAGAGATGGAGACCAGGATAATCCAGCGAAGGTTCCAGATTTTGTAGAGGGCATGATATATACTCCTTATGAAGGTGTCATGATGACTGGGAGATATGCCTCAAAAGAAGAGGCCAAGAGGAAGGGCAATGTAATTAACAGTATTGGCTGGTGGTTTAAACCCTGGTTCTACCAGCATGCACAGACAGCTCTTAAGAGAGGAGAGTTTGTAGAATACATTCCCACCAGGGAATATTATCACAGGCACACTAGGTGCTTATACTGGGAAGGGAAGCTTATACTTCCATTTGCTGACCAATGGTGGTTTAGGTTTTTATTGGGTTGGATCATGCCTCCGAAGGTTTCTTTGCTCAAAGCTACTCAAGGTGAAGCAATCAGAAACTATTACCACGAGATGCATGTTATTCAGGACTTGCTTGTTCCTCTTTATAAGGTTGGAGATGCCCTAGAGTGGGTTCATCGTGAAATGGAGGTAAAACTTACTGATTCCAGTACTTTGTTCTCTGTATGATATTTCTTTCAAATTTTATATTCCCATTGATTTGTGTTTTTGTATTATATTTACACATCTTCAAATCTATTTGAATTAACCGCAATTTATGATAGTGTGTTTTGATAATTTTAATTGGATGTTGTTCTGCTCTTATGTTTAGTTGAGTACTTAGGTCTAAGATCATTCTGATTCCAGATTATGCACTTGTGATTCTATTGCTGATACAGTGCAAATTTTGATTTCTTCTTATATATAGGAATTCATCGGAAATAGCCTCTTTATCAGTTAGGAGTAAGGTTGTAGATTATTGAATATCTTCAGATCCCGCGTATCAGCGGGACTTTTACTGAGGAGTTGTTGCTGTTGTCCTCGTCTTACATACAAGAATTCATTTGTTGGTTCAACCATTCCTTGTGGTGACACATACTTTGTTTCCAATTTCAGAAGTGTCGGCCACACAATATTGATTGGTGTAGAAGTGTTTAGCAAAGGTCTATTACTGTAAAACTAACTTTTGAAATTTCCAGATATATCCTCTTTGGCTGTGCCCACACAGATTGTTCAAACTTCCTGTCAAAACTATGGTATATCCAGAGCCAGGGTTTGAGCACCAGCTCCACAAAGGAGACACACCATATGCTCAGATGTATACAGATATTGGAGTGTATTATGCCCCTGGACCTGTCTTGAGGGGTGAGGTGTTTGATGGTGCAGAGGCAGTTCGCAGGTTGGAGAGCTGGTTGATCGAAAACCATGGCTTCCAGCCCCAGTATGCTGTATCTGAGTTGAGCGAGAAGAATTTCTGGAGAATGTTTGATGCTGGACTGTATGAGAGCTGCAGGAGGAGGTATGGAGCTGTGGGGACTTTCATGAGTGTGTATTACAAGTCAAAGAAAGGAAGAAAGACAGAGAAGGAGGTGCAGGAAGCGGAGCAAGCTCACCTTGAGGCTGCTTATGCAGAGTCTGATTAGTCTGCACACTGATTTCCAAATTAACTTGGTCTCATTACGATTTTTCTTTGATGTTTCTTGCACTATCTAGCAATGCCTGTGAGTTCTCTTCGTTTTGAACTTCTTATTTTTTCCAGTGAATGCTGCTGCTTTGAACGGATCAAGATTAGACTCAGGTTGGATTTTATGAGACCATGGATTTGGAATCTTAATCTTTTAATCAATGCATGCTTTGTCTCCTATGAATCACTTTCCTTTGCACTTACAGAACTTTGTCTTGAAGTTATCACACTCAACGGCCTCTCGCCTAGTAATCTCTTCCCTTTGCATTGATTAACACACAAAAGGGGTTTTTCTGCAGTTGTTTTGTCATCTAGCCGACTTTCAATAATTGTAGCTGTTTGACAATAATGACACATAGGGTTGACACAGAATCTGATCATTCATGATACCTAAGGCCTGAACCCGAGCCCAAAGGCTTAAGTCCACTAAAAAATAATTTGGTCCGAGGTCTTCAGTTTGGTTTGTCCCTGGTAATGGGTGCTTGTGTGATCTGTGGGCAATATGCCCTTGTTAGGAGAATCCCATGAATGAGTCTTGATCTTGTGGGGTAATCATGATCATGACCTCCAAAAATTGAGGCTTTTGGTTAAAAAACTCATCATATTTCTAGCACGTAATTCTTAATTTTTCAGATCACTTGTTTCATAAATGTTATTTCAATCTTGTTCTAATCTATCTAAGTCTATGTCTTTCTTATTCTCTTAGATTTTTAAATATTTTTCTTCGAGTCCTTTATTTTATAATTAACCTTAATATTTGAATTATGTAATACTTCTCTTTTAATTATTTAGCTTAAACAGTGTTTTGTTTAGCCTAATTATTTTCTTGAAATGACTGGTTTGATTTATCTTTTTACTTGTCTCCTTTTTTCTAGTTTATATATTTATTTACTTATTTTATCTTTTATTGTTAATCTTTAACATATTTTATATGTACTGTATTATGTATTACATTACATATTTTTATATTGTGTATTATTATTATTATGCATTATATGTGAGTCTGTCGAAAATAGTTTCTCTCCTAAGTAAGTTAAGGGTAACGTTGTAAATTATTGGACGTTTTCAGATCCCGAGTTTTAATGGGACTTTCGCTGAATATTGTTGTTATGTATAAATGATTATTAATTAAATGCAATGCAACAAAAAATTGGATAAGTCTTTAGCTTCTAATTTTTGGTGTCACATATTAAATTTTACTGTGATTGAATATCCACATATTAGGTCCTTAACATATTTTAATACAATGATATTTTTCTAAAGCACATTAAATTTAATAATACAATTTAAAAAAATTTTATATTATAAATAAATTCTTATAAAATATGGTTTATTTTAATATATTTATTAAGTTCCAATTTTTAATAAAATTTACTCAAAGCTAAAATGAAAGAAAAACCTAATTATATGGGCCTTGATCTCATCGTTTAGGCCTTAGTCCATAAAACTTTCATCAAAACCCATAAACCCTCTGCCTAGGCTGATAAATCTGCGAAGCTTCCACTTCAGCGGATCACCAGCTTGCTGTGCCCTTTACTAGAGTTTCTTTGGTGCAACCCACAAAGTGAAGATCAAGTGTACTGATACTAGACAGATTTTCAGTGAATTGAAACCATGGTGTCTGTTCTGTGCTTGGCCTCTCCAGTCACGGTCACCTTATCCTCTTTTCAGAGATGGCATGGTCTGATAACCAGGAAAAATCCAAGCTTTAGATTTGTTCGTTGTAAATTTTCGAGGGTCAGTTCCAAAATGCTCGATTTAGCTGCAAAAAGCTCTATGGAGTTTGAGAATGGGGGGACACGGGAAAATCCGTACTTTGCATTAGTTGGTTGCGGATTTTCAAGGGCCAGCTCCAGGATCTTGAATTTAGCTGCAAAAAGTTCAATGGAGTTAGAGAATCAGACATTGAATGATGTTTCTTTGAGCTGGGAGGACGAAAATGAGGAGATAGATGACAGTGAAACGGATTTGGATTCTCCTTGGGAAGGTGCGGTTACGTACAAGAGAAATGCTGCGATTACTCATGTGGAATACTGTACAACGTTGGAGAGGCTTGGGATGGGAAATCTTTCTACTGGAGTTTCAAAATCAAGGGCTTCAGTAATGGGATTAAGGGTCACAAAGGCAGTGAAGGATTACCCATTTGGAACCCCTGTTCAGGTGTCCATTGATGTCACCAGGAAGAAGAAAAAGCTGAGGCTTGATGGGATCATTAAGACTGTCATCACTCTGGATTGCAATAGGTATTTGCTACTTATGACCCTTCTTTCTGCATTGTCCATTACTTTGGTAAGGAATTGCTGTTATAGCACAAAACATGATAAAAGAGAACTATAGTATAGAGGCACCTTATTTAATTTGACAAATGTTTTCGAAGGACTACCAACGCCGAATTGAAACAATGGATAAAGAGAGCAAAGTTCAGCTGAGTTACTTGCTAATTTGACCTGTTTGTTATAGTAGAAATCTAAGAATTCATGGAAGTCTAAGCATATGTTAATGAACAGACATTATATTGCGGTATGTTCAAATGTAAGCGATGTTCATGTCTCAGCAACAGTTATCTTCCGATATGTTTCTAGCAATTCATTTTATGCTATGTTAGTGTTCTTTTTGTAATCAGACCTAATCCAACGCTCGATATGTGTTGAAGGTGTGGTCAGCCAGCTGCTGAGTGCATCTACTCCAACTTCTCTCTTCTACTAACAGAAGAACCACTTGACGAGCCAGACACAATCAATATGGGAGTGATCTTTGGGGAAGATAAATTCAAATCTTCTATGTCAGATGCCGAAAAAGAAGAAGAAGAAGAGGACGAGGATGAAGCTTCCATTGATTGGGATGATAGGCTGTACTTTCCTCCTGAGGAAAAGGAGATTGATATCTCAAAGAACATAAGAGATCTGGTTCACGTTGAAATTACTATCAATGCAATATGTGATCCAAGTTGCAAAGGTCAATGCCTCAAGTGTGGTACAAATTTGAATACAGGTTCTTGTAAATGTAATAAAGAGAAGAGTGAAGATAAAAGTTATGGCCCTCTTAAGGATTTGATGGAACAAATGCAAGCAAAATCATAGGGTAGCTTTACCTATAGCAAACTATAGATTTTTGTATCCAGTGCACCATTTTCATTCCTCTAAATAGTATATATTACTCCCCAAATCTTTTTGTTTGCAAACTGAACTTAAATTGCCGGGAAATTGTGTTGATTTGAGTGGGCACAGTTTTCCCTGGACAGAATGTTTGTAGTTCACAGCTCACTCTGGAACTTTTAAATCACATTTTAGAGCACTTCAAGTTTAGAATCTGGGAATTAGTTCGTATCCATATGAAAATTTGAGCTCAATCTGGTAAGATTTCTCCCTTGTCAGCTCTTAATCAATTTAATCAGGTTTGAACTTTAACGTAAGTTTTTACAGGCAACATGGTTTGGATTTGTTGGTCAAATTGAGCAAAGAGCTTATCCATTTTGCTTCCCTATCAACCAAATGAAGGTAACTTAGGCATTATAAATCACAAGTTTACACATAATTGGCCTCGCATAAATCAGATAGCAAGATCATTTTCAACTATTTGTGTCTTAAGCATATTAGTTCACCTGTTGAGAAATAAGAACTAGAAGCCCCTGAGGACCAAGCAGTATCTCGTTAAGGAAGCTAAGCAATCCAAACCACACTACAGGTGTGATATCCACTCCTCCAAGTGGTGGAATCACCTTTCGGGTTGGAATAAGTAGTGGTTCCGTGGGAGCATAAGCTATCACAAAGGGAAATTTCCCTACAGGAAGCTTTGGATACCAAGACATTACAATTCTTAATATGAACAGAAAGGCAAATGCTGAGAGAAATGGCCCTAATATTCCAATTGCTACTTTTGCTGTTGCTGGGTCTAAATCTGCTAATATCAGTCTCTGAATGAAATGAGAGGTTGATTCTGATGCCCTTAATGTGTTGATATTTCTCACAATCTCAAAATCTTCAAATGGGTTCTTCTCAAGAGAATCATATGATGTCACATCTTCCAGTTCCAGGTTTATAGAGGCTGTAATTCCAACATAGCAACGTCCGGTAGACCTTGAAATATGATGCCCCTGACTGGGACGCAGCCTGGCAGGACACCTGAATTTTTCCTGCCATAAGATGAACAGTTAAAGATGATGGAAATGTATTGCATGTTGGAGTCTACAAGTTTTCCTCGAACATCTTTCAAATTCTACTCAGCAATCACTGTAAAAACTTTTGGCATCCTGGGAATCGTCAAGGAACCAATATGAAGTTCTTTTCATAAACTCATTAACTAGGTCTCATTTAACCTCTATAACAATATGAGACACAAACGTTTTCCTTATGTTCGTGCTTTGATGTTTGTAAACAAAAACCTACAAAAGATTGAACAAAGGTTTAAGCAACATTGCTAGTTGGTTCAGACATTGAACAAAGGTTTAAGCAACATTACTACTTGGTTCAGACACAATGCATTACATATAAATTAACTACACAAACATTGGAAGATAAGTTAAATTTATGAAAATACCATCCGCTACATTGCAAAGATAAAGATCATCAACTTCCAACTTATCTACAGATTTTATATTATGTTGAAATTTATTGCAACCGGTTTTACAAGAGATCATTTTGTCACTTCTCCAAGTGGCTATTTAATTATTTTCATAAATAAAAGGGAAAATAGTTCAAACTAGGTACTAGATACGTTCCCAGCAAAAGCAACAAGGAAGAAGTAAGAAACGGAGAACAGAAGAAAGCAAAGAAACAGTTAAAACAGAGCAGGGTGTTGAGTGGTACTTACAGACAAGTTTAATTTCTGTTTCTTATAAATCAAACTTGAGCACCCTACACCCAGAAGAAAGGACGTTCATACTTCAAACTTAGATGATAAGATAAGCAAGTGAAACTTAACACCAAACGTCTGCAACAAAGCGGGAAAGATTGTACCTTTGATGTGGGTATGGTCGAATAGCGAAGAACACGTTGCCATTTAGTTGTTCACCTACGGAGTACAGAGAGATCAGAAGGTTGGGTGTAAGGTGAGAGTTGTGCTGAGGTGAACGTTATCCTTGAGGTCCTCTTGGTTCTTTTCTGTTTTTTTAACTTTTCAAGGAAAATTAATATGATGGCATCTTAATAATATGATTGTATTTTTTAATTAGTTGAGTTTTTTTTTTCTATCAGGAAATGTACAATCATTAATTTTTAAATATATATTAAAAATAATTCTTTATCTTTTTAATATGTTTACATTTTTTATAACACAACTTTAAAAGTGAAGGACAAATAATAAAAACATTTGAAATAAAAAAAATTGTGAAATTTTTTTGATCTATTTATTTTTATTAATTTAATATAAATCTATAATTTAAAATGAGTGAATTTTTAATATCGTTTTCAAAAATTTTTGGGTAAATAATATAATTATGAAAAATATTTTATACCATTTGGCAAAATAACTTAAACAAGCCTCTTAGGAATGATCGAGTTAGAGGAGTAGAGGGACATAGGGTCAAAAGGTCCTTTGTTCAATTCCTCCTATCTGTACTCTTTCAACCAAGTTTATCGTACAGAACTTGCCTAGTGTGGAGTATCCAGTTCACGTGATTTGTAGGCTATTAAGTCAATCTGGAGATTTATCTAGTGCGCATCAAAAAGATAGCGGACTTGTTAAAAAAGTTGTTGAATTTTTTGACCATTTTCTTCTAAACATGATTTTTTCTCTTTTACTTGGAAGTATTTAATTTATTCTTTGATAAAATATTTTCTAATTCCTTAAAAAATAAAAAGTTCATCATACTATATAATAAAATTAAATTTATAAATGATAATGGTCTGAATTAATTTTTGACTTAATCACTTCAAAATTTTATTAGACTTAAATTAAACAGTTCGAGTTTGATTTTAAATTAAAATAAAATAATTTTAATTAATTAAATTAAATTAAATTAAAATAGGTTCAAATTTAAAAATGTTGACTTTAATTTATATTCCTAATTAATAGACATAATATGGCAACATTACATTTGTTGTTGATTACTTTGTCAAAGAAAGGCAAGCACAGGTATATTTGGCGAATCACTTAGCATAATGCACACTTATGTCAGGAATGATCCAATGCCATCTTCAATTAATCCTCATCAATCACCGTTATAGTCTTAGGACCTCCATTCTCATTCCTCTGGGGTTCCTTCTTGTATTTATTCACCGTATTTTGTCTCCTGCAACTGCAACATCTTATGAATCTATTCTGATCTCAAAACTGGTATCTTGAAGAATAGGCAGTTCTGATCAAGCGGCCTTCCTGTGGTAGCATAAGATAGTGCTTGGTTAACATTCTCCCAAGTTGGAAGTTCCAGACAAGTCGAAACAATCCATTTAAGATCCAAATTTCTTACAGATTAGCTTTCTTCAGCTGCAAAAGTCTAGACCACCTCTTGTCAACAGAAGCTTCACTTTGTGCACCAATGACTGTGACAACAGAAAAAACATGTTCTTTAGTAACTGAGAAGTGAGAACACATAGCATTATACCTTGTTAACCCATCTTTACACGTATGCTCACATTGCAATGTGGGTTCGGACTTTTCACATGTCTCTGAGCAAGTATCCTGCACAGCAGAAACCTGGTGAGTTTGTACCTTGCAATTATATAGATTCTGTCATTGACTCTATGTTTAAAGGACCGTAGTGATGTGTGGATAATCATGTCCATACTTCAATTGAGGTGGTTAACCGGATCGTGTCCTGTACCAGTGAGTCAAGATCAGCTTCATTTCCAGGCTTCACATAGATAACCTGCAAGACATTAATTAACTTTGTTAGTTTCTGAATGTGATCAAAGAAGGAAAAGGAAGGATTGCAAGAGAGCCTAGTGACTTAATGATGGATCATCGCCACCAATTTCAGGTAGCTGGAGAGCACGATTTTTTCTACTGGACGGTAGAACCCAGACGCTGAAATTTGTGTCAATCTGAAAGGAAGATGAAAAACAAGTATGTTATCACTAAATTCTACAACCACTGATCAATCATCATCAGCTACAGAAGAAAGTAAGTTCACAGGAAACTTAGTTACATTCTTGAAAAATGAAGTCCATAGCCTCTTGTTTGCAGTCAATAAATAGAGAATCTACGAATAGAAATTGCTGCTAAGGGAACTCCGTAGTACTTTTGAACCAATTGAAAATTAAGTGAAGATGCTCAAGATGTCAAACCTTTCTGCAGTAAGGGGAAAAGCAGATGCTACATTTCCTGGTAAAGGATGTTATGATCCTCCCTTCCACCGAGAAACCAAAGCTTGCATGCTAGAATAAAGACAAGATTATTATCAAATTCCATCCTGGTTCATTATGCTCTCAGAGAATTGAGGAGCCAATATTCTAATTTCTAAAAGCTACATGATTTCACATCCAGTACAAGGTACAACAATCTCAAGCAAGCCATGTACAAGGTATTGATAATCCATACGCAAAAGTTGATTGGTGTATCTGTACCATGATTATCTGAAAATGTATATATAGCTGACAGATCAAAGTGAAGGTGTGGAAACTTATTAACCTTTTGGATGCACAGACTGACAGAAACCTCAGCATCTTTGTCATGGTCATCTTCAATCAAATCTTCCAAGTGAAGATCTTGAAGGGAGAGTAGGTAGTCCGTGTCCCATTTTCCATGCCATCTACCATCAGCAGTAGATATACTGATCAAACGACGGGAAGTCCTGGAATTTTTTTTACTCATCTGCTTAAAAGTAACGGTGTCACAAGTATTTCAACTCACTAACGTAAACATATGATTATTATACTTGGAAACATCGACACATGCAAAGACTAGCAATGGAAAAGTATGTGGTGTATGCCCATGAAGATAGGGAGATCATAATAAGTTGGTATTCAACATAAGTTGGTGCATATGCATATGACTCGTACCAGCTTGAAGTCATTTGTTCTTGAAGCAATGATTTTGAAAGTGTGAAAAAACAACTTGTTGGGTACTGAATTAGCTGAGTTGAATCTGGGGATTGTATTTAAGCTTCTACCAGGAATAAATTTGCTGGTTTCTGCCATCCTCCGTCTCTCTAAAACAGAGTGAGTGAGATTATCGGTGAAGCAGCATAGGGAATGGTATTGCAGGCAGCCTTATCTGGGTGTTGGCTAAACGCTTGGTAGATGTAAGGCCAATCTTTTGTGGGCCCATCATTTTCTTTTTATGATTGACTGAATCACGCGCTGGTTGAATATCACTTGAAATATTCTCTCTTATGAAAATTTAATAGAATAGTCAAATAATTATCTGTTTTTATCACTGAAAATAATTTCATATTGAATAAATTTAAAAATAAAATATTTTAATTAAATAAATTTATTTTAACATTTTATATATTATTTATTAACAAACTATTAATAAAGTCATTTTTTAAATTATTTATTTTTAATATATTTTAATTATTAAATCAAAATTTTATTTAAAAATTAT